>JAJIBD010000146.1:0-33053 GCA_021461705.1 Cryptotis parvus
TCAGGATGGACCAGAGTGATAGCACAGTGGGAAAGCATTTGCCTTGCAGAAGTAGGTAGCGCAGATTCGATCCCCAGCATTCCATATGATCCCCCAAGCACTGCCAGGGTTGATTCCTGAGCACAAAGCGAGGAGTAACCCCTGAGCATTGTAGGTGGCCCAAAATCAAAGGGAAAAACAAAGGATTCAGTGGGAAGGGGAAAGATCTGACAACTGCGAGCCACTGAGAGAAATCACTGGAAAGTGTTTGCCAGGGGAACTTACCACCACCTCACCTTCCATCATAACATAGGCAAGTACTGCAGAGAGGAAATGGAAAAGACCAGGTCACCCAGGGTTGAACACAGCAATGTTCACGGCACAGGAGAAATGCCTGACAGCCACCATGCAGGTGGTAGGAGAGTGCCCAGAGACAGCACTGACTTTTCTGCCCTTTAGAGAGGCAAAAGTATCATTCCTTTCTGGGTAGGGGTAGGGAAGGACAGGGTCCACACACCCAGCAGCTCTCAGGGTTTACTCCTGGCTCGTGCTCAGGGACCACTTCTGGTGGGGCTTAAGAGACCACACAGGAATCACTGGGTCTGATGTGTACCATGCCCACTTGATCTATGACTCCGGCCCTAAAAGTATGTTTCTTATAGAGATGGGCTGCCACTGAGGGAACATGCCATCCGAGAGCCCCATGGGCAAGAAGATGAGCTGTCCGAAAGCATACTACAGAGTAAAACCCGTGTCCGCCTGCTCATAAATACCCCCCACACTGAACCCTCATACAGCAATCACAAAGTGGCTTTCACTGATTTATTTTCTGAGCATTCCATTTGCCATGTCTTTAAGTTTTGTTGGACTAAGCGATATAATGTCAATTTGTTATGTGTTTATGGAGGCAGGTGGGGTTGGGAGGGAAAGTGGTGACACTGGTGGAGTGGAAGGTGACACGGTGGTGATGGAACACTAAATGCCTAAACAACTGTTTTACGAACAACTTTGTAAATCACTTATGTCAATTATCTTCCTGTTGTTCATCGATTTGCTCGAGCATGCACCAGTAACATCTCCATATGCCCCTGTCGAGTGCCCTTGTGGCCCAAGGGCATCGGCTCCGAACACGAAAGAGCCTCAAACCATTTTTGTTCCAGGTCTGCTCACTCCAGGAACACGAAGAGCCTCAAACCATTTGTTCAGGTCATGGGAATGAGTCCTGTAATTGTTACTTTTTTTTTGCATATCAAACATGACATGGGAAGCTTGCCAGTCGCTGCCATGTGGTAAATTATGGCTTAACTTCCTCCCTTCTTTCTCCTTCCTCTCTCCCTCCCTCCCTCCCTCCCTCCCTCCCTCCCTCTCCCTTTCCCTCCCTCCCTCCCTCCCTCTCTTCCCCTCCTCCCCCTCCCTCCCTCTCCTCTCTTCCCTCCCCCTCCCCCCCCCCTCCCTCCCTCCCTCCCTTCCCTCCTCCCTCCTCCCTCCCTCCCCCCCTCCCTCCTCCCTCCCTCCCCTCCCTCCTCCCCTCTCCTCCCTCCCTCCCTCCCTCCTCCCTCCTCCCTCCTCCCTCCCTCCTCCTCCCTCCCTCCTCTCCTCCCTCCCTCCCTCCCTCCCTCCCTCCCCCCCCCCCCCCCCCCCCCCCCCCCCCCCCCCCCCCCCTCCCTCCCTCCTTCCTTCCTTCCTTCCTTCCTTCCTTCCCTTCCTTCCTTCCTTCCTTCCTTCCTTCCTTCCTTCCTTCCTTCCTTCCTTCCTTCCTTCCTTCCTTCCTTCCTTCCTTCCTTCCTTCCTTCCTTCCCTTGCTCAGGGCTTACCTCCTGGCTCTGGACTCAGGGAATCACTCCTGGCAGTGCTTGGGAGAACATATGGGATATGGAGAATCAAACTCCAGTTAGCTGCTGGCAAGGCAAACGCACTCCGCTGTGCTATGGCTCCAGCCCTCTAGGCGCAACTTTCTCCTAGAGTTAACCAATGAGCCTCACGGGAAGTAACCACTCTTTTTTTTTGTGGGGGCGGCATACCCCAGGTACGCTCAGGGATTACTCCTGGCTCTTTGTTTAGGAATTACTCCTGGCAGTACTCAGGGGACCATATGGGATGCCGGAGATCGAACCTGGGTGGGCCGCCAGCCGGGGCAAGGCAAATGCCCTCCTGCTATTCTATCGCCTCCTGCTCCTATTATTATTATTATCATTATTATTATTACTACTATTATTATTACTATTACTAGTACAATTATTATTATTATTTTTTTTTTAGGAGCTGAACACTCTTGACAGGCAGCTGGCCCCCTGGCTGACTTACTTCCAGGCTGCCTCGCTTCACCAGGTTCAGCACTAGGAGCTTCTTGAGCAGGTTCTTGCAGTCGGTGGACATGTAGAAGGGGATCCGGTACTTCCCGCGCAGGACCCGCTCCCTCAGCCTCCTTGGGCAAATAAGAGACAGCAGGTGAGGGCGGCCGCAGTGGGGGCCACAGGCCAAGACCCCTGGTAGGGAGGCAGGGCGGCCGCTACCTTCAGGTTCTGGCCGTCGAAAGGCAGCGAGCCGCTGACCAGCGTGTAGAGAATGACGCCCAGACTCCACATGTCCACCTCAGGCCCGTCACTTCTTGCCTTGGAAAAGTTCGGGTGCGGGGTATGGCGGGCTCCCACAAAATGTGTCCAATTTGTTCCCAACTGTGAATTCATTACTAAAACCAAAGTCAGCAATTTTAATATTCATATTAGCATCAAGGAGAAGGTTTTCAGCCTGAGAGGAAAATAATAGAAAGGACAATGTGAAAAGCCCACGTAACAGAGAACACTGCTTATTACACCCGTTATCACTTATTACTGTCTTATTACACCCGTTATCACTTATTACTGTCTTATTACACCCGTTATCACTTATTACTGTCTTATTATACCCCGTTATCACTTATTACTGTCTTATTACATCCCAATTTTACTTATTACTGTTATTACACTGTTATCACTTATTACTGTCTTATAGCACCCTGTTATCACATATTATTGTCTCATTACACTGTAATTACTTATTACTTTCCTATTACTCTGTTATTATTATTGTCTTTTTTTTTTTTTTGCTTTTTTTGGATCACACCCAGCTATGCTCAGGGATTACTCCTGGCTCCTCGCTTAGGAATTTCTCCTGGCAGTGTTTTGGGGACCATATGGGATGCTGGAAATTAAACCGGGTCAGCCACCGCAAGGCGATTGCCCTACCTGCTGACTATTGCTCCAGCCCCAACTATTGTCTTATTATACTTTGTTATCACTTATTACTGTCTCAGACCCCAAACACACATTTCCTGCCTCTCACATTTTAGAACGGAACACCTGGGGCCAGAGTTATAAAATGGCAGTAAAGCAACTAGGCCAACCCATGTTCGATTCCCGGCACCCCATATGGTTCCCTCAGCACTACCAGAAGTGATTCCAAAGCACAAAGCCAGGATCAGCCCTAGCACTGCCGGTGTAACTACTCCTCCCCACATGCAAAAAAAGAAATAAGAAATGGATCATCCCAGTTAGAACAGAAGCCCGGCACAGCACCTGACTGCATAACAGCACTACAAAGCGGATCTGATCAAAGCTGCATACAAGGAACGCTCTCATGTTCATGCGAACGTGCAAGTGGTAAAGAAAGGTTATTTGAAAACCCCTTCTTCCTCATAGTAAGAAATACCCTGGAATTACAGCCTGCCAACCTGTCTCACCGAACCCCAGTCTCGGGAACGTGCTTCCGCCTAATGCCCACCAACATGGGGTGAGCGAACACAGAGATCCCAAGGCCTCCGGCTCTAACATAGTGTCACTGGCTCGAGGGACTGAATAAAGTCACTGCTGGCCATGGGGCTTCTGTCAGTCCTGAATTTAAGCCTCTGTCCTTCTTTATAGAGCGCTTCCTCAACAGCGCCTGTTTTTCCCAGTGAAACGAAACACGACAAACAGCTGCGGTGAGATCTGGGCCGTGCTGCCTTGCTTTGGCTGTTCCAATAACATGTACCTCCTTCCTTTTTTTCTTTTTATTGCTATTTGGGTCACACCCGCCGATGCTCAGGGCTTGTGACCTGGCACCTGCAGGTCACAATAATAAGCCAGTAATTCCTCCTGGCTCTGCACTCAGGAATTACTCGTGGCAGAGCTTGGGGACCATATGGGATGCCAGGGATCACAACCTGGGCCAGTGGTATGCAAGGTAAATGCCCTACCCACTGTGCTATCACCCGGCCCCCAGGTACCTCCTTATGAGGGGGAAAGCAGTCTTTTCCACACACACCCCACGCTATGCTTTAAGATACTGCTTTTCCCTGATCCTAAATGAGAATCAGGCCCGGAAAATCCTGGACCAACAACTCCTGCAAACAAAAGCCACCCCAGAGAGGCTCAGCCCCTGAAAAGTCCATCTTTGCTGTTCTGTTTGACTCAGAGATTAGGAGACGCCATCTTATTAGGTCACTTCAAGGAGCAACATCCGACAAGAGGGAACCTCCGAACTCTGGGTATCCCTGGGAGGTGCCGGGTGACCAGCACCCACCTCTCTGTCCAGCACCCAGCAATTCCCTCCCCCACATCCTCCTTCTTCCTCCTCCTCAGGTTCTTAGCTTGGGAGTTTGGCTTGGAACCTAGAGATATATCCAGCACCCAAAACAGCCACTTGAACTGGGGTGTTGCCCGCGGCCTGAATGTTCTGACAGCTTGTGAGCTGCCCCATCCAAGCCCCTGCGTGTGCCCCTGTGCCGTGACCAGGAGATGCTGGTCAGCTGATGCAAGGGCTGGTCAGCGCATGACAAGTCTGGCTTCTCCGTCTCTCTAAGGATGTGTGGATGGAGATCAAAGTCCCCAGGCCCCCTCAGGGGGACTATAGAGGGGTAGGAAGAGGCCAGAAAAATGCTCCATGGGTGGCCGGGAAAACAGGCTGGGCATGAGCTACTAGAGATGTTTTTATTAGGACAGGCGCCCTAGATCACAGAGAGCATCAGATATAGGCATGTAGGTTTCTTCCCCCTTAGAAAGCTGAGTTAGAAAATGAAATACAGAAAGGTCTCTTCAAGTAGGAGAAGATCGGAGAGCTCAGAAAATGGAGCTAAAATACAGCATTAGATTTCTGAGCACCTGAAGACAGTCTCCTCAAATAGATCACAAACAAGTGCTAGTAACGGACAGAGGCCACCGGCAAATAAGGAAAAGGGAAAGCAACAGGATGTCAAGTGATCAAGTGATCAAGGGAAGAGAACCATAGGCACAGGGCACAACATTCTCTGACATTTATAGTGTTTTCTCTGATTGCAGATCAAGTCGGCCTTTAGAAATCGTAAGTGTTTGGATTCACTACTTTGCTAAGGCAGAACTGAGGGCTTTTAATCTGCTTCACTTCAGTACCTGAGTCATGTCATTGGTTCCTCTGGCAATGACATTTTGGCACATGGAGAATATCTTGATTTCTCAGTGAAAGCTATATTCTTATATTACCTTTCTTGAAATAAATGTGTTTGCATAGACATTTTGTATGCTTGTGAACGAGAGTTATCATGTCTATATCTACGTAACAACCAGGCCTATGGAATTGTGACTTTATGGTTCAGAATTACAAGAAGGAGCAAATAACGAGGGCAGGCTTTGCCATGGCAAAAGAGACAACTCAAGAGACACAGCACAGGCCTGCTTTCCAAAAGGTCATGCCCCGCTTGGAGTCACATCACAGTGTCGCCATACTCTATAAGAGCATCACAAATGAAAATGCATTCTGCACTTTCAACATTCATGGTTCCCCCTTTACTTGACTTATCCATGACAGTTTTGTTATCCTCCACTCCTGAGTGTACCATGACCACATGAGTGGTTTATGTTCTGGTCATCAAAAAAATGAAGAGGAAGGAGTCTGCTTAATGGTCTCAAACATGGTTAATGGTCAGGACTAGTAACCTGCACCATCACAATGTGATGGTAGGCAGACACTGTGAAGGGAATATGTAACACTCATGCTCATCTTTGAAGTACCTGAGCCTACAGACACACAAGAGTGTCCTTCATTAGAGCAGCCTCTCAAAGGACACACAACCAGATTTGGAACATGCACATTAGCATAGAGACATTAACACAACTTATTACCAACACAAATACCTGCACTCTTATGGGCCATCATAGATGGCCCTTATTGACACGTAAGCTAATAGGAATTTGAGGGTTAATTTCCTGCCACCATCATTGCTGCAGGAGAGAGATTAAGTATTATTCTATCCCTCCTTGATTTGTGATGATCTGGCAAGTGGTGTTCACTGAGCCATCCTGATTTACACCAGAACCAGCCGTATTAAAATTCCTCTTTTCTCTAAGCTGACAGTATCAGACGGAGAGAGAGGTGGACAAGTGTCATCAGAGCTCAAAGTTCATTGGCTACCATAAGCATCCCTACATCTTTGTGAAGTTGAAATGATTGTTTTTTGCCTTTCGTTTGAATCAGAGTCAGATGAGTTATTACCATTTATTGTTCTGATAATATGTCAATAGCATTTGTGTAACTTCTGAGTGTCTAGTTCAGAAGAAGACACTTTTTCAAGTTTATCTCTTTTTTGGGAGTGGGAGAGACAGCACACTGGACAGGGCATTTGCCTTCCATGTTGTTGACCTGGGTTCAATTCCTGGCTTCCCATATGGTCCCCTGAGAACCGCCAGGAGTAATTCCAAGTGCAAAGCCAGGAGCAACCCCTAAACATTGCTGAGTGTGATCCAAAGCAAAAAATAAGTAAAACATCTGTTTCTAGTATTATTCAAAAGACTTTATGCTCTACCAAGATTCAAATGTTTCTATACAGTGTGGGAGGGGCTCTTCATATTTTGACACTTTCTTCTATTTTTGTTTGTTTGTTTGTTTGTTTTGGTGAGGACCAAACCCAGTGGTTCTCAGTTCTTATTTCTGCCGTGCACTCAGGATTACTCCTGGAGGGCCTGGGGCACCGTCTCTGATGGCGGACTTTGCCAGGGCAAAAGAGTGTTTAAGGACAAATGCTTAAACAAATCAAAGGATTTCTTAATACACTCAAAATCAGTGCTATAACTTCATATTTCTGCTGCAGTACAAACTCTCAATGCATTTAAATAACTCTTGTGTATATAAAGATTCAAAACCTACATACCTGCTTTTGATGGACCTGTATCTTTGATTTTCTTTTAGTGAGTCATTTATTTATTTATTTATTTATTGTTTATTTATTTATTTATTTTTTGGCATCATGCCCGGCGACGCTCAGGGGTTACTCCTGGCTCTGCACTCAGGAATTACTCCTGGTGGTGCTCAGGGGACCATATGGGATGCCAGGGATCGAACCCAGGCCGGCACGGGGGGGCCAGTGCGAGGCAAACTCCCTACTCGCTGGGCTATTGCTCAGGCTACTAGTGAGTCATTTTAAAAACAAATAATCCTTTATCAAAGATTACATGACCCCGTGTTTGACGATGGGTGTCAGGACACTCAATTGCATTCTATAGCTCCACAGATCTGTTTTTATTCCAATACCATGCTGTTTTAATTACTACTGTTTTGTAGTACAGTTTGAAGTTGGGAAAGGTGATACCTCCCATCTTCTTTTTCCCAAGGATTGCTTTAGCTTTCCATGGGGGTTATTATTCCATATAAATTTCAGAAGTGTTTGGCCAATTTCTTTGAAGAATGTCATGGGTATCATTATAGGGACATCATTGAATCTGTACAAACCTCTAGGGATTATTACCATTTTGACAATGTTGATTCTTCCCATTCATGAGCAGGGAATACGTTTCCATTTCCTCGTGTCCTCTTTTACTTCTTATACCAGTATCTTGTAATTTTCTTTGCATAGGTCCTTTACACATTTGGTTAAGCTGATTCCTAGGTATTTGATTTTCTGTGGCATAATTGTGAATGGAATCGTTTCCGTAATATCCCTTTCTTCTCTTGTGTTATTTGTATAAAGGAAAGCCACCGATTTGGGTGTTAATTTTGTACTCTGCCACTACTATATGTATCTATTGTTTCTAGTAGTTTTTTGTTAGAGAATTTAGGGTTCTCTAGGTATTATATCATGTCATCTGCATATAATGATAGGTGCAAAGAGTTGGAAATAGAGCAGGGAAAGCCTCTTCAATAAGTGGTGCTAGGAAAACTGGGTAGAGACATGTAAAAAAGTGAATTTGGACCTCTGTCTAACACCATGCAAAAAAAGCCAGATCGAAATGGATTAAATATCTCAATATCAGACCTGAAACCATAAAGTACATCAAGGAAAATATAGGAAAAACACTCCACGACACTGAGGCAAAAGGCATCTTCAAAGATGAAACACCAATAACAAAGGAACTGAAAGAAAAAATAAA
Source organism: Cryptotis parvus (assembly GCA_021461705.1). Classification (NCBI taxonomy): domain Eukaryota; kingdom Metazoa; phylum Chordata; class Mammalia; order Eulipotyphla; family Soricidae; genus Cryptotis; species Cryptotis parvus. The sequence continues at coordinate 8,334 of JAJIBD010000146.1, forward strand.
CATATGCAACTACTTGAAACTAAAAGGCTTCTGCACCTCAAAAGAAACAGTGACCAAGATACAAAGACAGTCCACAAAATGGAAAAGATTATTCACCCTATACCCATCTGATAAGGGGTTAATATCCAGGATATATCAGGCACTGGTAGAACTTTACAAGTAAACAGCCAACCCATCCATCAAAAAATGGGGAGAAGAAGTGAACAGAAACTTTGACAAGAAAGAAATCTGAATGGTCACAAGACATATGAAAAATGCTCATTATCATTGGTCATCAGAGACATGCAAATCAAAACAACAATGAGATATCATCTCACACCACAGAGACTAGTGAATATACAAAAGTGCAAGAACAACAAGTGCTAGCGTGGATGCGGGGGAAAGGGGACTCTCATTCATTGTTGGTGGAAATGTCCAGTGGTACAGCCTTTTTGGAAAACAATATGGACATTCCTCCAAAGACTAGAAATTGAGCTCCCATTTGACCCACCATACCACACCTAGGAATATACCCTGGGAAGTCAAAAACACACAGGGAAACACCATCTGACCATTTATTTTGATAGCAGCACTACTCACTATAGCTAGAATCTGGAAACAACCAGTGTGCCCAAGAACTGATGACTGACTAATGAAACTGTGGTACATCTACACAATGAAATACTATACAGCTGTTAGGAAAAATGAAGTTTTGAAATTTGCCTATAAATGGATGAACATGGAGAGGATCATGTTGAGTGAAATTAGCCAGAAGGAAAAAGACAGTTTTAAAAGACAGATTTAGAATGACTGCATTATTTGCATGATATATATATATATATATATATATATATATATATATATATATATATATATAATTTTAACAATATCCAAGGTCAGGTGAAACATGGATAAGTAGGTCTGTCAAAGGAAGAAATTACCACAAACGTGTGGGAGGTGGGAGTCACAGGTTAGGTTAAACAGATAAATAATTGTCGAAAGTGCAAGTACCAACCTAGAACTTAGCATCAAATAAAGGCAAAAATACACACATGATAACCACTAAATATATATATTGTAATCCACAATGTGTCAGGGAAGCCAGAGAGAAAGAGAGAGAAAAATAGAAATAAAGAACCTGCCATAGAGGTAGGCTAGGAGAGGGGGAAGGGAATCGGGGATATTGGTGGCGGCAAATGGGCACTGGTGGAAGGATGGATGCTGGAATACTGTATGACTGAAACCCAAATATGATCATCTTTGTAATTGAATATCTCACGGTGGTATAATAAAATATTTAAAAATAATAATAAAATAAAAATATACCGTAAAATCATCATTTTGCTAGTTTTATAATGTATACTAGAATAAAACATGTTCACATATTTAAAAAAAACAAAGAAAAATGCTCAACAGGAGGTGGTCTATTGGTGCTGGAGACTTCACTTTGGTTTCGACTGAAGTACATTACAAGAAAACTTATTGCCTCCTATTATTAAAATACCATAGAAAATGTACTAATGATTTATTCATGCATGAAGTTTTGATTCCTTGAACGGGAAAAATATTTCTTTTTGAGATAATATGAAAGTAACTGGATAAAAATTGGATTAGGAATAGAAGTTTACATTCGAGAGACAAATTCTATCTAACTCAGGGAAAACATAATAGCTTGCTCAAAATTCCTAATTCTTCAGTTTTACATAATGAATAATTTCTACATCTCTTATCAAAGCACTAATACTCAAATAAATGAAAGAGTTTCTTGATACACTCAAAACCAGTGCTATAACTTAGTATTTCTGCTGAAGTACGAACTCTATATGCATTTAAATAACTTGTGTATATAAAGAATGAAAATATACATACCTGCTTTGGATGGACCTGTGACTTTGATTTTCTTTGAGTGAGTCATTTTAAAACCAAATGCTCAAGAGGGGGTGGTATATTGATGCTGGCGTCTTCAACTTTGGTATCAAATGAAATGCATTACAAAAAATATTGCCTCATATTCTTAAAATACCATACAAAATGTATTAATGATTTATTCATACATGAAATTTTGATTCTTTGAATAGGAAAAATAATTCATTTTGAGATAACTTGAAAGAATCTGGAGAAAAAATTTGATTAGGAATAAAAGTTTACATTCGAGAGAAAAATTCTATTTATTGTCAGGGATGACATAATAGCTTGCTCAAAATTCCCAGTTCTTCAGTTTTGCATAATAACTAATTTCTGAAGTTGTCTTACCACATACACTCAATCATTAATTTCCTGTGTGGGATCTTAAAGGCGCAGTACCGCCCAAGGTCTGTTAAGACAGTTGAGACCAGGGTTCTGAGACTATAAATAGGGGCTCCAGGAGAGCATCATGGGCTTGGGGACTGCCGGACTGAAAGAGCAGCAGTCTCTGGTGCCCGGTCAGCACCGAGGATATGAGGATATGAGGATATGATTCCTAGTGCCGGAACCATCTGGCCAGCACCAGGGAGAATCTGCTCCTGAGGAGTAGGCCCAAACACCAGCATCAAAGCCACAAGACCTAGTGCCTGAGCCCGAGGGCTGGCATCAAAGCTACAGGGCTACAGAGCCTCAGGGCTACTGAGTATTAGGACCACTGGCAGCACGGTAACTCGGAGGAACTCAAAGAATTAGATAGGGATTCAGAGACACAGACATGGTAGCAAAAGATGAAACAAATAACTAGGAAATAGATAGGGACATAGCAGAGGAGTCCAGAGAAAAGTGCTGAGCAAAAAGGACCAAAGAAAAAGTGTCCTAACAGAAGATATCCTGGGACAGAATCAGAAGCATGAAGTCTTGAAGAGAGACATTGGGAAGTGGGAGGTCCTGATGAGACACCGCACAGAATCCCCAAAGAAAGAGAACACCGGGGAGAGCTGGTAGCAGCTCTGCCTGGAGTATATAATAGGACTGTGATTCAAGCTTATATGGGCTTGAAATAGTTTCCCCTGTAGGGTGGATTTCTGACAAGCTGGGTTTGAGATTGGCTTACTCTCTAGGGTGGAGCTCTGAAGAGCTGTGGAGTCCGGATGATGAACAATATTGCCAGATGGTGTGGGGGTTCCTCTGGCTTCTACTGAGGCTCTATTGGGATGGTGGGCTTGGGCAGGAAGTCACTAACCATCCCTGACCCCTTGTGGTCAGAGGAGTACAGGGAGTACAGGGAATGCAATGGGGAGAGCTGGTAGCAGGTCTGCCTGGTATATCTGCCTCTGTGGTTCAATCATACCTGGATTTGATGTTTCTTGTGTAGGATGGGTCTCTTACAAGTCGGGATTATGATTGGCTTACTTTATTGGGAGGAGCTCTGACAAGTTGTGGTGTCCACATGATGTACAACACTGCCAGCATGGTGTGGGGGTTCCTCTGGGTACTTCTGAGGCTCTATTGGGATTGTAGGCTCGGGCCTTAAGTTGCTCTCAGTCCCTTACCCCTCATATCAGTGGAGTAGAGGGAGTGCTACAGGGAGAGGTGATAGCGGTGCTGCCTGGTGTATCTGCATCTGTGGTTCTAGCATACCTGCACTGAAATAGTTTCCTCTCTAGCGTGGGTCTCTGTCAAGCAGGGCTTGAGCTTGGCTTACTCTCTTGGGTGAAGCTCTGATAAGCTGTGGACACCAGATGATGACAAATGCTGCCAGCAGTATGCGAATGAGGCAATGAATACATACTTTAACCAATAGATTTAAGGATATAAGATGACACACAAATATTAATTCTTACTACCAGACAGTACCTGAATTAATATTACTATCAATGGAGACCTTAATTATGGAATAATTTCATATGTGGTGTGTAACTCTGCCAAAGAAAACATAGCATATATGTGCAGGAATATTTATTGATACAGGAATATTCACTATAGTTTCACTGTTATTTAATCAAATATCTCTTTTAATCTCATGCCCATACAAATATCATATGGCATTCCCACTCAGAAGAAAACTATTCTTTCTGCTGATGTTTAGGAGATAGACGGATTTCAAACAAGAGCCCCTTATAATCACCATTATCACTGTGTCACTGTCTTCTCCTTTATCATCGAATTGCTCGAGCGGGCACCAGTAACGTCTCCATAGGTCCTGTGTCATGCAAGTAGAGCCCAAGGGCACCTGCTTGCACCAAGAACATAAAGAGCCTCAAACCATTCCATCAGGTCATGGGAATGAGGTCTATAATTGTACTGGTATTTGGCATATCAAATACGACACGGGTAGCTTGCCAGGCTCTGCCTTGCATAGCGTACTCTAATAATCTCCATTAACTGTGAACAAACTTGAGTTGCAGTTACATTTTGACATCTCTTATCAAAGCACTAGTGCTTAAACAAATCAAAGGATTTGTTAATACCTTCAAAACCAGTGCTATTAGTTAGTATTTCTGCTGAAGCATGAACACTCAATGCATTTAAATTACTCTTGTGTATATAAAGAAGGAAAATCGACATACCTATTGGAGGATGGAGCTTTAGCTTCAATTTCATTTTAGCGAAGCGTTTCAAAAACAAATGCTCAAATGGAGGTAATATATGGTGCTGTAGTCTTCAACTTTGGTTTCAACTGAAATGCATGAAAAATAATTGCCTCATATTCTTAAAATACCCTACAAAATGTATTAATGATTTATTCATACATGAAATTTTGATTCTTTGAGTAGGAAAAATAATTCATTTTGAGATAACTTGAATATCCAGAGAAAAATTTGATTAGGAATACAAGTTTATATTCGAGAGACAAATTCTATCTAATGTCAGGGACAACTTAATAACTTGCTAAAAATTCCCAGTTCTTCAGTTTTGCATAATAACTAATTTCTGAAGTTATCTTACCACATAGGTTCAATCATTAAGGACCTGTGTGACATCTTAAAGGCGCAGTATCTCCCAAGGTCTGTTAAGACAGTTGAGCCCAGTGTTCTGAACCTGGCTGAGACATTATAGGGACCACAGGAGATCATCCAGGGCTGGGGGACTTCTATTGAGAGAGCAGTGGCCTCTGATCCCTGGTCAGCACCTAAGCTATGGGGTCCCTAGTGCTTGAGCCAGATGGCCAGCAACAGGGATGAAAAGTTGCTCCTGATGTTTAGGCCTGAGGGCCAGCATCAGAGCTACAAGGCCTGAAGCCTGAGTCTGAGGGCTGGCATCAAAGCTACAGGGCTACAGAGCTCCAGGGTTACTGATTATTAGTACCACCAGCAATAAGGCATTCTATATTGGCTGGTATAAATATTCTCTCATGCTGCCATAATCATCGTGGCACTAGCGAGATCTTACCAGTATATTTGCCTGGCCACTTGGATCTCTAAGTAATTGGACCAGAGAGAAATGCTTTTTGCCTCCAAGCAAGCAAGCATGGCTCTCTGATAAATCAAAGGCAGAACGACCATGAAGTAAAGAAGTGAAGCCTTCTTGTGAAGGCCTGGAGAAATATAGAACTGGCAATACAATATTCTTTGGTACAGATGCATGCCTTTGTATTCTGAGATATAGTTCATCTCACAAGCCACTCCTCCACTCTACCCTGTAGGGCACTTCCAAGGCAGATCTCAGCTAGGCAACATTAACATCTCAAAAGGCCTAGGTGGAGGTCCTGGGAGAAATTACCTGAAGGGATTTGACCCTGATGGCTTTCCATTGGACTGGGAGGTCTGTGTTGCAGGAACATAAAAACTAGCCTGCTTCCTTTCTGGCTCTCTTTTTCCCTGTTTCTGCTGGTGCTTCCCTTCTTTCCTCTTCACTGTCCCCTCTGTGAGGGGCCTTAACACGTGGTGGCAGCCATCTTGGCCTACACGTGGCCGCAGCCCAGCCAGAAACCCAAAGTTTGGGGTTTTTCCTACTGCTGATTTGTGTGCCAGAACCTGTGTTAAGTAAGACATTCTGAAACTTCTCTGAATTCTCGCTTCTTTCTCTATCTGAAGGCTACAGATCCCCTGGGGCAGAAGGGGATCCCTGACCCTGCTCCCAGATTTTGTGTGGGGCACATCAGTTTTGCGAAGGAGTGGGAAATCATTCAGCAAACACAAGTTTAATCATAGACTGGAATCAACTGAACAATACACCGTTGCTTAGACTCACATGGAAAGTTCAACCATCCTCACTGCATTCTCATCCATAAAACACAAATACAGGAACATATTTATTTATATTTTTGGTCTGGCAGCTACACTGGAGCTACTCAGGCCTTAATCCTGCCTCTGCCTTCAGGGATCACTCTTATGATGATGTGTGTCAAGGATCAAACCCAGGTTGACTGCATGAAAGGCAAGTGCCTGTCTGTACTAAGTCTCTCAACTCCATTTTAATTCTTTTGACTTAGTTGGAGAAAGAGGGGAAAGGATGAAAAAGGAGAGAAGCAAGGTGAGAGAGGAGGGGAGATGTACATGCATTTAAATCAATGCAAAACACTGACAAGATGATATGAATGACTCTGAAGTTAACCAGGCCATCAACCTGAGTGGAGGCAGAAAGTCTACTATAAATCCACAAATCAAAGTGTTATGGTACTGGAATAAGGATGGGTTCATTAAAACTGTGGGGTAGAATTGAGTGCACAAGGACATATCTCTAGATCAATAGTTGAATAAATGCCAACAAATGAGCTGGGTACGTAAAGTGGTGTCTAGACAGTCTTTTCCAAATTGCTGTGGGAAATGCTAGAGTACCACACATGAGTAAGGGGACTAGATGCATGCCCCAGAGTTTACACAAAAGGCAAGTCATGTGTCCCCTTTGGGCCATGGTTAACTGACAGGGCAGGAGAAGCCCCTGGAGAGCAGCAGGCAAACAGCCGGAGCTAAATCCAGGCCCCGATGTGTTGACTTTGAGCTCTTCCAACCGCTTTTGAAGACCTATTTCCTATCCCTTTCACACTCTGTCAGAAGCTAAGAGACAGAGATCCTCCCACTTCCATTAAGGCAAACATTACCCTGAAGCAGACAGACTCATCACTAAAGAAGAAATCCATAGACCTACATAGCAGATGAATATCACTGATGCAATGATTCTCAAAAATAGATTAGCAGATAGGAATCCAATAATACTTCAGAAGTTCCTGACACCATGATCCAAAATGGAGCCAGATATTTAAAAATGACTGAGGCCAAGCATTTAGTTAGTGTGAAGAGATTCTAGGACTTGGATCACAGCATATGTTTCCCAGGCAAGTTTCCAAACTCACTCACATTAGAGTATGACATTAATCATAAAACTTCTAGAAGGAAACAGATTTCTTTATACAATGATACTGAGTGGTGCCTTATACACATGACAGAGAGTGAAAAATGTAGGACACCTAAAAAGTCACATATTTATAATTCCATATTTATATATTAATTAAAGAGGAATTGGAAATCTATCTGGTTCTGGAAGATCTCAGGATGACTCCATGTGCCAAAATGGCATTGCCACAGGATCCAATAACTTGCCTCAGGCACCGAAGAGAAGCAGATTAAAAGCCCTCAGTCAGTCCCAGCAAAGTAGTGACTCAAAAACACGATTTCTAAAGGCCGACTTATCTGCAATAAAACACTGGAGCGCTGCCAAAGCCTCGCCATTCCTCTGACCTGAGGACTCCCCTGTGCCCATCTCCCTGACCCCGCCTGCTCTACTCCAGGTGCATTTGGAATTCCTTTTGCCCCCACCCCAAAAACACACACCAGATTGTGTGTTTCTGGTGCCTATTTCCCTGAATCTGATAGATGTACTCCAGGTGCATTTGCAATTCCTTTTGCCAGCACCCCAGAAACACAATGTTGTAAACCAGACAACTAAGGGCTTACTCCAGCCTGGAGAGCTGCCAAACCCTGATCATTCCTTGGACCCGGCATCTCCAGAAACACACACCAGATTGTGTTTCTTTTTTTTTTTTTTTGCTTTTTTGGGTCACACCCGGCGATGCTCAGGGGTTACTCCTGGCTCTGCACTCAGAAATTACTCCTGGCGGTGCTCGGGGGACCATATGGGATGCCGGGGATCGAACCCGGGACGGCATGGGCCAGCCGCACGCAAGGCAAACGCCCTACCCGCTGGGCTATCGCTCCGGCCCAGATTGTGTTTCTTTCAAACACATTCAGATGAGTTATTGCCATTTATTATACCGATAATATGTCAATGACATTTGTGTAACTGTTGAGTGTCTATTTTAAAAGATGCTACTCAAGTTCATCTATTTCTAGTATTATTCCAATGGATATTCTCTGGACATTATCTGTTTGGCAATAACTCATCTGATTGTGTTTCAAAGAAACCAAAAAAAAAAAACCTTTTTCACTTCACAGTGATGTAGGGATGCTACAATTGCTGGCAAGATGTCACTATCCATATTCACCTCCCATGTTTCACGCCTCTTGGGTGTCAAAGTATCAGGCGTGAGGACTCCCCTGCACCCATCTCCATTCCCCGCCCACTCTGCTCCAGATGCCTTGGGAATTCCTTTTGCCCCACCCAGACAACAAGGGATTGCTAGCCTCCTAGAGCGCCATGGGGGACCCTGTGCCTATCTCCCTGACTCTGATAGCTATACTCCAGGTGCATTTGCAATACCTTTTGCCCACACCCCAGAAACACACAAGGGGTAAACCAGACAACTAAGGGCTTACTTGCAGCCTGGAGAGCTGCCAAAGCCTGATCATTCCTCGGACCCGGCATCTCCACTGTGCCCATCTCCTACCCTGCTTGCTCTACGCCAGGTGCCATTGCAATTCCTTTTCCCCCATGCCAGCCACTCACACGGAATAAACCAGACAACAGAGGGCTTGCTGGCAGCCTGGAGAACTCCCAAAGCCTAGCCTTCCTGGGACCCGAGGACTCCCCTGTGCCCATCTCCATGACCCTGCACACCCTGCTCCAGGTGCCTTTGGAATTCCTTTTGCCCCACCCAGACAACAAAGGGCTTGCTGGCAGCCTGGAGCACTGCCAAAACCTTTCCACTCCTCAGAACCTTTGGAGACCCTGCACCCATGTCCCTGACCCTGCCAGCTCTGCTCTAGGAGCATTTGCAATTCCTATAACCCAACCTGGTCACACACACACACACACACACACACACACACACACACGGGGGAAAATCAGATAGCAAAGGGCTTGCTGCCAACCTGGAGGACTCCCAAAGTCAAGCCTTCATGGGACCCGAGAACTCCCCTCTTCCATCACCCTGCCCCATCTTGCTCTACTCCAGGTGCATTTGCAATTGCTTTGCCCCCCACCTCAGCCACATACACGGGATAAACCAGACAACAAACGGCTTGCTGGCAGCCTGGAGGACTCCGGAAGCCCAGCCTTCCTCGGACCCGGGGACTCCCCTGTGCCCATCTCCCTGACCCTGCACACTCTGCTCCAGGTGCCTTTGGAATTCCTTTTGCCCAACCCTGGCCACACACAAGGGATAAACCAGACCAAGAAAAAGGCCTTGCTGGCAGCCTCGAGCTCCACCCAGCAGAAGAGCTGATCCCATTGTTCATTGATTTGCTCGAGCGGGCACCAGCTGACGGGCATTGCCAAGGAATTCAGGCCCTTATGCAGATACTTTGTAGTCCCCACGCCCTCACATCAACTGGGACAAAAATTATTTAACAACTATATTTTTCCATCATATTTCATAGTTGAATTCATTTGTATAATATTTAAAACAAGGCAATTTTTAATCACAAAAAATTAGATGACGTACTAAGGAATTTAGTTAGGTTTCTCTCACCCAACAGCATCACCCTCAATGTCTTCTAGAATAAGGGAAAGGCACAGAGCAACCTCGTCTATTCAGCTGAGTAAAGGAATGCTAGATGGGTACTTGGTTCAAAAAAAGACAATGACTGCTGCCTAGCCATCTCTTTAAGAGGAGGAAGGCAAACAGCAACAGAAAAGGAAGAGGAAACAGAGTTCTCACCCTAAGCAAAGGCAGTTTCAGGGACAGAGGAAACCATGTGGTATTCACTGTATGAGTGTACGGGTGGAGAGCCAGGTGAATTCATTCACTTTCCATCTAGTTCATGAAACAAGTAAGGAAGGAAAATAGATGATGGATTGCTGGGGGTGGGAGTGGCAGCAGATAAGAGAGATCCCAAATATGACTATAATAGATGGAAATCAACACTCAAATATTGAATGCTGAAAGTCAGTAAAGGGACAAGATACCTTTCAGGACTTGTATTTCTTTTTTTCTTTTTTTTTCTTTTTGGGTCACACCCGGCAAAGCTCAGGCGTTACTGCTGGATCTGCACAAAGGAATTACTCCTGGCTGTGCTCCGGGGACCTTATGGGATTCGGGAATCGAACCCTGGCCGGCATAGGCCGGCCGAGTGCAAGGCAAATGCCCTACCTGCTGGGCTATCGCTCCGGCCTCACTTTCATTTCTGTTGCTTCTTCCACCTACTAAAAAGCAAGCAGTGTAAGAATCAGACCCCCAAAGTGCATCCTTTTCCTAGGTCATCTATCATTTTGTATCATTCAGAAGCCAGATAGCGGTGAGGCAAAGGTCTCAAAAATAGAAGAGGGAAACCATGACAGTGGAAAGGTCTTTCACAGTGAACCGTCTCCCCAGTCCAGAGAGCCAACACAGCCCGCCATCAGAGACGGTGCCCCAGGCCCGCCAGGAGGAATCCCTTAGTGCGGGGCAGGAATAAGAACTGAGAACCACTGGGTTTGCTGCTCACCCAAACCAGCAAACAAAACTGGAAGAAAAGCCAAGATAGGGGGAGCCCCTCCCACACTGTCTAGAAACATTTGAGTCTTGGTAGAGCATAATGTCCTTTGGAATAATACTAGAAAGAGATGAACTTGAGAAGCATCTTCTAAAATAGACACTCAACAGTTACACAAATGTCATTGACATATTATCGGTACAATAAATGGTGATAACTCATTTGAATGTGTTTCAAAGAAACACAAAAAAACAACCTTAGTAACTTCACAGTGATGTAGGGATACTTACGATTGGTGGCATGATGTTGTTTTCCATACCGAGGTCCCAGGCTACTCTTCTCTTTGGTTTAAGAGTATCAGCTGTGAGAAAAAAGAGGAATTGGAAATCTATCTGGTTCTGGCAGATCTCAGGATGACTCCATGTGCCAAAATGGCATTGCCACAGGAGTCAATGACTTGACTCAGGTACCGAAGAGAAGCAGATTAAAAGCCCTAGTTTGGCCCCAGCAAAGTAGTGACTCGAAAACAAGATTTGTAAAGGCCGACTTGATCTGCAATAAGGGAAAACACTGGAGCGCTGCCAAAGCCTCGCCATTCCTCTGACCTGAGGACTCCCCCTGTGCCCATCTCCATGACCCCGCCTGCTCTACTCCAGGTGCATTTGGAATTCCTTTTGCCCCCACCCCAGAAACACACACCAGATTGTGTGTTTGGCAATAACTCATCTGAATGTGTTTCAAAGAAACCCAAAAAAAACCTTTTTCACTTCACAGTGATGTAGGGATGCTACAATTGCTGGCAACATATCACTGTCCATATTCAGGTCCCATGTTACACGCCTCTTGGGTTTCACAGTATCAGGCGTGAGGACACCCCTGTGCCCATCTCCATGTCCCTGCACACTCTGCTCCAGGTGCCTTTGGAATTCTTTTTTGCCCCACCCAGACAACAAGGGATTGCTAGCCTCCTAGAGCGCCATGGGGGACCCTGTGCCTATCTCCCTGACTCTGATAGCTATACTCCAGGTGCATTTGCAATTCCTTTTGCCCACACCCCAGAAACACACCTGGGGTAAACCAGACAACTAAGGGCTTACTCGCAGCCTGGAGAGCTGCCAAAGCCTGATCATTCCTCGGACCCGGCATCTCCACTGCGCCCATCTCCTACCCTGCTTGCTCTCCGCCAGGTGCCATTGCAATTCCTTTTGCCCCCCACGCCAACCACTCACACGGAATAAACTAGACAACAAAGGGCTTGCTGGCAGCCTGGAGACCTGCCAAAGCCTTGCCACTCCCTAGACCCTTTGGACACCCTGAGCCCATGTCCCTGACCCTGCCAGCTCTGCTCTAGGAGCATTTGCAATTCCTGTTACCCAAACTGGTCACACACAACACACACACACACACACACATTTGGGAAAAATCTGACAGCAAAGGGCTTGCTGGCAACCTGGAGGACTCCCAAAGTCAAGCCTTCATAGGACCCGAGAACTCCCCTGCTTCCATCTCCCTGCCCCATCTTGCTCTACTCCAGGTGCATTTGCAATTGCTTTGCCCCCACCTCAGCCACATACACGGGATAAACCAGACAACAAACGGCTTGCTGGCAGCCTGGAGGACTCCGAAAGCCCAGCCTTCCTCGGACCAGAGGACTCCCCTGTGCCCATCTCCCTGACCCTGCACACTCTGCTCCAGGTGCCTTTGGAATTTCTTTTGCCCCACCCTGGCCACACACAAGGGATAAACCAGACCAAGAAAAAGGCCTTGCTGGCAGCCTCGAGCTCCACCCAGCAGAAGAGCTGATCCCATTGTTCATTGATTTGCTGGAGCGGGCACCAGCTGACGGGCATTGCCAAGGAATTCAGGCCCTTATGCATATACTTTGTAGTCCCCACGCCCTCACATCAACTGGGACAAAAATTATTTAACAACTATATTTTTCCATCATATTTCATAGTTGAATTCATTTGTATAATATTTAAAACAAGGCAATTTTTAATCACAAAAAATTAGATGACGTACTAAGGAATTTAGTTAGGTTTCTCTCACCCAACAGCATCACCCTCAATGTCTTCTAGAATAAGGGAAAGGCACAGAGCAACCTCGTCTATTCAGCTGAGTAAAGGAATGCTAGATGGGTACTTGGTTCAAAAAAAGACAATGACTGCTGCCTAGCCATCTCTTTAAGAGGAGGAAGGCAAACAGCAACAGAAAAGGAAGAGGAAACAGAGTTCTCACCCTAAGCAAAGGCAGTTTCAGGGACAGAGGAAACCATGTGGTACTCACTGTATGAGTGTACGGGGTGGAGAGCCAGGTGAATTCATTCACTTTCCATCTAGTTCATGAAACAAGTAAGGAAGGAAAATAGATGATGGATTGCTTGGGGTGGGAGTGGCAGCAGATAAGAGAGATCCCAAATATGACTATAATAGATGGAAATCAACACTCAAATATTGAATGCTGAAAGTCAGTAAAGGGACAAGATACCTTTCAGGACTTGTATTTCTTTTCTTTTCTTTTTTTTTTCTTTTTTGGGTCACACCCGGCAAAGCTCAGGCATTACTGCTGGATCTGCACAAAGGAATTACTCCTGGCTGTGCTCGGGGGACCTTATGGGATTCCGGGAATCGAACCCTGGCCGGCATAGGCCGGCCGAGTGCAAGGCAAATGCCCTACCTGCTGGGCTATCGCTCCGGCCTCACTTTCATTTCTGTTGCTTCTTCCACCTACTAAAAAGCAAGCAGTGTAAGAATCAGACCCCCAAAGTGCATCCTTTTCCTAGGTCATCTATCATTTTGTATCATTCAGAAGCCAGATAGCGGTGAGGCAAAGGTCTCAAAAAATAGAAGAGGGAAACCATGACAGTGGAAAGGTCTTTCACAGTGAACCGTCTCCCCAGTCCAGAGAGCCAACACAGCCCGCCATCAGAGAGGGTGCCCCAGGCCCGCCAGGAGGAATCCCTTAGTGCGGGGCAGGAATAAGAACTGAGAACCACTGGGTTTGCTGCTCACCCAAACCAGCAAACAAAACTGGAAGAAAAGCCAAAATAGGGGGGGCCCCTCCCACATTGTCTCGAAACATTTGAGTCTTGGTAGAGGATATTGTCCTTTGGAATAATACTAGAAAGAGATGAACTTGAGAAGCATCTTGTAAAATAGGCACTCAACATTTACACAAATGTCATTGACATATTATCGGTACAATAAATGGTGATAACTCATTTGAATGTGTTTCAAAGAAACACAAAAAAACAACCTTAGTAACTTCACAGTGATGTAGGGATACTTACAATTGGTGGCATGATGTTGTTTTCCATGCCGAGGTCCCAGGCTACTCTTCTCTTTGGTTTAAGAGTATCAGCTGTGAGAAAAAGAGGAATTGGAAATCTATCTGGTTCTGGCAGATCTCAGGATGACTCCATGTGCCAAAATGGCATTGCCACAGGATCCAATGACTTGACTCAGGTACCGAAGAGAAGCAGATTAAAAGCCCTAGTTTGGCCCCAGCAAAGTAGTGACTCGAAAACAAGATTTGTAAAGGCCGACTTGATCTGCAATAAGGGAAAACACTGGAGCGCTGCCAAAGCCTCGCCATTCCTCTGACCTGAGGACTCCCCTGTGCCCATCTCCATGACCCCGCCTGCTCTACTCCAGGTGCATTTGGAATTCCTTTTGCCCCCACCCCAGAAACACACACCAGATTGTGTGTTTGGCAATAACTCATCTGATTGTGTTTCAAAGAAACCCAAAAACAATCTTTTTCACTTCACAGTGATGTAGGGATGCTACAATTGCTGGCAAGATGTCACTGTCCATATTCAGGTCCCATGTTTCACGCCTCTTGGGTTTCACAGTATCAGGCGTGAGGACTCCCCTGTGCCCATCTCCATGTCCCCGCACACTCTGCTCCAGGTGCCTTTGGAATTCCTTTTGCCCCACCCAGACAACAAGGGATTGCTAGCCTCCTAGAGCGCCATGGGGGACCCTGTGCCTATCTCCCTGACTCTGATAGCTATACTCCAGGTGCATTTGCAATTCCTTTTGCCCACACCCCAGAAACACACATGGGGTAAACCAGACAACTAAGGGCTTACTCGCAGCCTGGAGAGCTGCCAAAGCCTGATCATTCCTCGGACCCGGCATCTCCACACCGCCCATCTCCTACCCTGCTTGCTCTATGCACAGGGTGCCTTTGCAATTCCTTTTTGCCCCCACGCCAACCACCACACGGAATAAACCAGACAACAAAGGGCTTGCTGGCAGCCTGGAGAACTCCCAAAGCCTAGCCTTCCTGGACCCGGGACTCCCTGCGCCCACTCCATGGTCTACAACCCTGCTCCAGGTGCCTTTGAAGTCCTTTTGCCCCACCCAGACAACAAAGGGCTTGCTGGCAGCCTGGAGCGCTGCCAAAACCTTGCAACTCCTCAGACCCTTTGGACACCCTGCGCCCATGTCCCTGACCCTGCCAGCTCTGCTCTAGGAGCATTTGCAATTCCTATTACCCAAACAGGTCACACACACACACACACACACACACACACACACCCGGGAAAAATCAGACAGCAAAGGACATGCTGGCAACCTGGAGGACTCCCAAAAGTCAAGCCTTCATGGGACCAGAGAACTCCCCTGCTTCCATCTCCCTGCCCCATCTTAATCTACTCCAGTTGCATTTGCAATTGCTTTGCCCCCACCTCAGCCACATACACGGGATAAACCAGACAACAAACGGCTTGCTGGCAGCCTGGAGGGACTCCGAAAGCCCAGCCTTCCCTCGGACCCGAGGACTCCCCTGCCCATCTCCCTAACCCTGCACACTCTGCTCCACGTGCCTTTGGAATTCCTTTTGCCCCCACCCCGGCCACACACATGGGATAAACCAGACCAAGAAAAAGGCCTTGCTGGCAGCCTCGAGCTCCACCCAGCAGAAGAGCTGATCCCATTGTTCATTGATTTGCTCGAGCAGGCACCAGCTGACGGGCATTGCCAAGGAATCCAAGCCCTTATGCAGATACTTTGTAGTCCCCATGCCCTCACGACAGCTGGGACAAAAATCATTTAACAATTATCTTTTTCCATCATATTTCATAGTTGAATTCATTTGTATAATATTTAAGACAAGACAATTTTTAATCACAAAAAATAAGATGACGTACTAAGGAATTTAGTTAGGTTTCTCTCACCCAACAGGATCACCCTCAATGTCTTCTAGAATAACGGAAAGGCACAGAGCAACCTCAGTCTATTCAGCTGTGTAATGGAATCCTGGATGGGTACTTGGTTCAAAAGAAAGACAATGACTTCTGCCTAGCCATCTCTTTAAGAGGAGGAAGGCAAACAGCAACAGAAAAGGAAGAGGAAGCAGAGTTCTCACCCCAAGCAAAGGCAGTTTCAGGGACAGAGGAATCCATGTGGTACTCACTGTATGAGTGTACGGGTGGAGAGCCAGGTGAATTCATTCACTTCACATCTAGTTCATGAAACAAGTAAGGAAGGAAAATAGATGATGGATTGCTGGGCGTGGGAGGGGCAGCAGATGTGAGATCCCAAATATGACAATAATAGATGGAAATTAACACTCAAATATTGAATACTGAAAGTCAGTTAAGGGACAAGGGACCTGTTAGTATTTGTATTTTTTTTTTGCTTTTTATGTCACACCCAGCAATGCTTAGGGGTTGCTCCTGGCTCTACACTCAGGATGACCCCGACATTCTTACTTAATAAATTGAGTAAAACTTGTAACATGAAAACCAGTCTTTACCACATATAAATATTTGGGACTTCTTAAAGTGTTTTTCTTTAAAAAAAATTCTCTATTTAATTATACAACCATGATTGACTGTTAACACAGGTTAAGAGATATATTCAACACTGTCACTATGGATTCTATATTTCTAGTCCACACTACAAGTCGCAAAACTCATCCAAGTTTGATTCTAAAGGAAAAAAACAAAATTCATATTTTTTAAACAAAATAACAAGAAAGGTTTGCTTACCTTTTTATGCTGGGTATCTGTTTTTACCTTCACTGCCCAAACGTTGTGCTTTACATTATAAACCAAAAAAATAATCATTACTATCTCTAATGTACACTGACACCTTTTGTTACATGCAAAAATTCAAAGGCAAAGGAGTAAATGAAGGCAACATTTACACGTTGGGAACACGTTGAAATTTCCTCCAACTCTGAGATATTCTCTGACTCCTTTTCAGTGTCTGTGGGTAACAGAAGAGCTTATATCAGTGCATTGGCAGTCTCAGTATTTGGGTATGAACTTTGCTTCATTTGCATAGGAAAGTGATTATCAGTGTGGTCAGTGAAAACCAAGTGAATATTTTCCAATCACCTCCTCCCCACCTCCCCTGAGAATACAAATAGGAGCAAATACCCAAAAAAAAATCATCTCTTTAAGGACTTAGAGGCCTTGAAAATGATGAACAAGTTTGTAATGATTATTTTCCCCTATTCATTAAGAGAATACCAGCCTAAAACATCTCAACAGAGGAGAACTGATAGACACAACTCTGAAACACTTGCGGTTTCTGAATGATGTCTTGATCTTCAATCAGAGAAATCAATATCAATGTCAGAGAATGTTGTACCCTGTACCTATGGTTCTCTTAGTGACAATAAACTCATATACGTTTAAAAGGTCCAATCAATTAGGAGTGAACACTTGGCAATCAGTCGAGTCAACCTAATCCCAATGAAGTGTGAGGTTTTCTGGGAGAATCTTTTGTCAAATCCAGTGAGCTGATGACACATTTCTGAGAGATGGACCCAGTAAATTGTTCCATGCTCCAACAGAAAATGACTTAATGAATAGCGTCATCTTTTTTTCTACCCATTCATTCAACAACAAAAATCTGAAACCAACAACATGTGTCTATTCAAACGATGAACTTATCTGAATTTCGCTGTCACTTGTGTCTTTCTCCTCCTCTATCGGCGTCCCACTGCCAGAGCCTCGCCATTCCTCAGACCCAGTGGACTCCCACCGCCCATCTCCCTGACCCCTGCCTGCTCTACTCCAGGTGCATTTGGAATTCTTGTCGCCCCACCCCAGCCACACACTAGGGATAAACCAGACAACAAAGGGCTTGCTGGCAACCTGGAGTGCTGCCAAAGCCTTGCCATACCTTAGACCCTTGGACTACCCTGTGCCCACCTCCCTGACTCTGCTTGCTGTACTCCAGGTACATTTGCAATTTCTTTTGCCCACACCCCAGCCACACACATGGGGTAAACCAGACAACAAAGGACTTGCTGGCAGCCTGGAGCGCTGCCAAAGCCTGACCATTCCTCGGACCCTGCGGTCTCCACTGCGTCCATGTCCCTGACCCAGCTTGCTCTACTACAGATCATTTGCAATTATTTTGCCCCTACCTGGCCACACACACGGGATAAACCAGACGACAAAGGGCCTGCTGGCAGCCTTGAACACTGCCAAAGCCTTGCCATTCCTCAGCCCTGTTGGACTCCCTGTGCCCATCTCCCTAACCCTGCCAGCTCTACTCCAGGAATGTTTGGAATTCCTTTTGCCCTTCCCAGGCCACACACATGTGATAAAGCAGACAAAAGGCCTTGCTGGCAGCCTCGAGCTCCACCCAGCAGAAGAGCTGATCCCATTGTTCATTGATTTGCTCAAGCGGGCACCAGCTACGTATATGTGGAACATAATATTTCTGGTTCCAAGACGGGCATTGCCAAGGAATCCAATCTTTTATCCATATACTTTGTAGTCCCCACGCCCTCACTAAAGCTGGGACAAAAATCATTTAACAATTATCTTTTTCCATCATATTTCATAGTGGAATTCATTTGTACAGTATGTAGAACTAGACAATTTTTATCCAAGAAAATTAGATTACTTACTAATGAAATTAGTTAGGCTTCTCTCACCCAACAGGATGATCCTCGATGTCTTCTAGAATAACTGAAAGGCACAGAGCAACCGTCAGTCTATTCAGCTAAGTAATGGAATGCTGGATGGGTACTTGGTTAAAAGAAAGCCAGTGACTGCTACTGAGCCATCCCCTTAAGAGGATGAGCAGCCAGGAGCAGTACCAAAGCCTCGCCATTCCCAGACCAGGGGACTTCCCTGCTCCCATCTCCCTGACCCCGCCTGCCCTACTCCAGGTGCATTTGGAATTCCTTTTGCCCCCCAGCCCAGAAACACACTGGATAAACCAGACAACAAAGGGCTTTTTGGCAGCCTGGAGCGCTGCCAAAGCCTTGCCAATCCTCAGACCCATTGGACTCCCTGTACCAATGTCCCTGACCCTGCCAGCTCTACTCCAGGAGCATTTGCAATTCCCATTACCCAATCTGGTCACACACACGGGATAAACCAGACAACACAGGGCTTGCTGGCAGCCTGGAGGACTCCCAAAGTCAAGCCTTCCTGGCACCCGAGGACTCCCCTGCGTCCATCTCCCTGACCCAGCTTGCTCTACTCCAGGTGCCTTTGCAATTGCTTTGCCCCCACCCCAGTCACACACATGGGATAAAGCAGAAATCAAAAGGCTTGCTTAGAGCCTGGAGCACTGCCAAAGCCTCACCATTCCTAGAATCAGAAGACTCCCCTGCTCCCATCTTCTTGACCCGGCCCACTCTGCTCCAGGTGCATTTGGAATTCCTTTTGCCCCACCCCGGCTACACACATGGGATAAGCCAGACAAAAAGGCCTTGCTGTCAGCCTGGAGCTCCACCCAGCAAAAGAGCTGATCCCATTGTTCATTGATTTGCTCAAGCAGGCACCAGCTGCATATATGTGGAAAATAACATTTCTGGTTCCAAGATGGGCATTGCCAAGGAATCCAAGCTCTTATCCATATACTTTGTAGTCCCCACGCCCTCACTAAAGCTGGGACAAAAATCATTTAACCATTATCTTTTTCCATCATATTTCATAGTTGAATTAATTTGTACAGTATGTAAAACAAGACAATTCTTATCACAAGAAAATTAGGTTACTTACTATGGAAATTAGTTAGGCTTCTCCACCCAACAGGATCACCCTCAAAGTCTTCTAGAATAACTGAAAGGCACAGAGCAACCGTCCAGTCTATTCAGCTGAGTGATGGTGTGCTGGATGGGTATACTTGGTTAAAAGAAAGCCAATGACTTCTGCTGAGCCTAAAGAGGAGGAGCAGCCTGGAGCTCTACCAAAGCCTCGCCATACTCAGACCAGGGGACTGCTCCCATCTCCCTGACCCCGCCTGCTCTACTCTAGGTGCATTTGGAATTCCTGTAACCCACCCCAGCCACACACTGGGATAAACCAGACAACAAAGGGCTTGCTGGCAGCCTGGAGCACTGCCAAAGCCTTGCCATTCCTCAGACCCGAGGACTCCCTGCGCACATCTCCCTGACCCTGCCTGCTCTCCTCCATGTGTATTTGGAATTCCTGTCGCCCCACCCTGGCCACACAGACACGATAAACCAGACAACAAAGGCCTTGCTGGCAGCCTCCTGCACAGTCAAAGCCTTGCCGTTTCGGACCCAGTGGAGAAGCGCTGTGCCGATCTCCTGACCCTGCTTGCTTTACTCCAGGTGCATTAGGAATTCCTTATGCCCCAACCCTGGGACCACACACGGAATAAACCAGACAACAAAGGGCTTGCTGGCAGCATAGAGCGCTGCCAAAGCCTCACCATTCCTCAGACCCGGTGGACTCCCCTTGCCACATACAGTTTGAAACCCAGGTTTCACACCCCAAAATTCAAATTTAAAATTTTGTAACAGGCCATTGAATTTCCTGGTTTGTGATGGTGGACAAGAATTCAGAACTAACTAAGGGCGAGGGACTGGACCCTAAAGGAGGCGGGTCGGTGCGCCAGTGCCGGCCTTGCTGCAGGAAATCTGGCTTTCTTCCCCAACACTGCATGCTCTTCTGGCACCTCTGGGAGCAAGACCCATGTACTGTTATGGTAGTGGGTCATGAACACTCCTGAGTGTGGCTCCAGACCCAGTAGTTTATAAGGGGAGGAGTTGATGGGGAAGCATTTGGAGTCCCTGCCACCTTCTCCTCCGGCAGCTCCGTAGAGACCTCCCGGTAACTTCTCCTGGACCTCCAGCTCCAGTCTCAGTATCAAGTGGGATCCGGTAGTTCCACTGTGCAATGAGTCTGTGGTCACTGGATCTAAGTTGGGAAGGGTGGGCGGTGTGGAGTGAGGAAACAGGGTGACCGAGTGTGATGAGACAGAGCATGACCAGAGTGGCCTGGCATGGGGTGTCCCAGCAGCAGGACTGTGGGCTTTGGGGCGAGGTAACATCCCCTCAGAAAGGGAGATATCACAGGCGGGTGTGTGTGTGCATGTGAGGGTCCTCCTGGCCACATTGGAACGGAGGTGCCACTTCTCACCACTGTCTCCACAGAGTCAAGAGAAAGGACTGATTTCCTTCCCCAGCAAACCCCAGTGGGAGGGCAGGGCAACTGGGAAGTTGTGTCTGCACTAAACCACTTGCTCCCTGCGCCCACCCCACCCTGAAATGCCTGGAAACCTCTGATTGGGCCCGTGTGGCTCCAAGAAGTGCAGAGTTAGTAAATGCAGAGACAGCTGCTGTGCGGGGTCCCTGTCTCCTTAGGGGTAGGAGCAGCTTCGCTCAGGAAGCTGTGGCCGAGGGTGTCCCCAGCCCCTGCCTCTGCCCTATGCCCAATTCAGGCACAAGCATGATGGTGGAGAGCTCGGGGGCCCGCCTCACCCTGCAGTCTGGTAGCATCCTCTCCGCTTTGCGCTCTATTGGTGTTCATCGGCTTCCTGGAGCTCTGCCTGCTGTTCCTGCCTGTTTGGGCCCTCACCGTGCCTGAGAGGGGCTGGGTGCAGATGGCGCTTTGGGACAGTGCCCTGGGCCCAATTCCCATATATAAGCATGATGGTGGAGAGCTCGGCGGCCGGCCTCATCCTGCACCCCTGGTAGCATCCTCTCTCCCGCACCGAGGCTGTGTTGGTGCTCATCTACTTCTTGGAACACTACAGCTGTCCCTGCCTATTCGCCTGTTAGGGCTCCACAGCTTGCCTGAGAGGGGCTGGGTGCAAAGGGATGACATGCAGCGAGAGGTGGAGAGTCTCCATCCGAAGGACATGGACTGTCTGGAGTGTCCAGATATCCCGAGAACAGCCCCAAGGAGGCCCATACAAACTCCCCAAGCACCCCCGACCCTCGTCACGATGAACACGAGCAGTGTGCAGGACTGCGTGCATTTCTGCTCCGAGGTCCTCAAGGTCTTACTCCATCCCTGCTGCTGTCCCACCTGGGCCATTGGACCGGGGTCTATGGAGGAGGCCCTTGATGCCTCCCCAAGCACCGCCAGAGGAGGCGGGAGGCTTCACCTCTGCCTGCTGCCACTGGGGGCCGCACTGCTCTGTCATGGACCTGGAGAGGCAGACACCCAAACTAGGTCTGCCAGAGTCTGAACCGCATCAGCTAACAGCATGTCACTAGATATCTGCTGGAAGCATCTGGAATGCTGCAGACTGTCATGGGATGACAAAAAGCCCAACTTAAATAATTTTAAGCTTACTAACTCTGCATGTGATAATTTATATATGTAAAATATTTCTGTAGTTTTAATTCATTTAAAGCATTTTATATTTTGGAAAAATAACATGCAGCAAAAAATGTAAGGCTTGCTCAAATACATATTGTGGCCTATAGTTACTACCTCTCTGGCTAGCTGTCACTGTTCTTTGAATTTTCCGATAGTCACTGTGGTGTATAATACTTTCCACTGTATCTTATGTACATGTTGCAACCTCACACCTTCTATTGCAGTTTCCAGATCTCCATAGCACTGTTTTAAACTCCCCATCCTGAAGTATGTTCCTTTACTCCAAACATCCTATGATCTCCCTGCAATCAGCTCAGTTTGGCAGATGGTTCTTACGTGCTGTTCCATTTGACCTCTTGTTGTTTTCCTGACTGTACTTCTTCACATACCTAAGGAGTTGAGAGAGCACGTAACTACATGAATGAAATTCTTGGTCTTTTTTTTTAAATTTATTTTTCTATTCATTTCGTTGATAATGATCAATGATCATTTCGTTGTTGTTGTTGTTGAACCACTGAGATAACTGATACAAATTTGTTCATGACTAGCTTTCCAGTTACACAATGTCCCCTCATGGTCCCTTTCCCCAGTGTACACTTCCCAGCACCAAGTCCCACTCCCCACAAGTTTCCCTCCTCCCACTTCCCACTCGCCTCTATGGCAGGCACTGTTCTTCTGTGTCTGTCTCTCACCCCCTCACACTCTCTCTTTACTTTTGGGCATTGTGGTTTGTAATACCAATACTGAAAGTGTATCAGTATCTTTCCCTCTTTTCAGCACAAATTCTTTGCCTTAAAATGAAAAAGTATAAAAACTGGATGAAGTATCATAGTTCTAACTGTGAAGATCTACAGTTCGCTTCAATTAACTTGTTCTATAAATGCTGTTGAAGTAAAAACTTTAAAATTTTATTCTAATATTTATTTAATGGCAGAACTTGGCAAGCTATGCGTGTAGTATTTGAAATATCAAAATCACTAATAATAAACCTCATGCCCTGACCTGAAGGAATTTTTTTTCTTTTTTCTTTTTTTATAGTTTCTTATTATACCACTGTGAGACATACAATTACAAAGGTGTTCATAAGTGGTTCTTGGTAATACAGTATTCCAGCACCCCTCCCTCCACCAGTGCCCCATTTTCACCACCAATGTACCCCACCCCCTCCTGCCTACCCCCCCATGTTGCCTCAGTAGCTGGAACCCCCCCATTTCCCTCTCTCTCTCTCTCTGTCTCTGCATCTCTCTCCCTCTTATTTTACACATTTTGGCTAGCCCTGCAGTTATTTAGAGTTTATCACTTAAGTTTCTCTGTGTATATTCAATGGTGAGTTTTAATCTGCTATTACCATTTCCCAGATTTAGTAAAACACTGGCATCTATTTATATCCGATTAATGAATGCACCAGTAACATCTCCATATGTCCTGTCTCCTGCAGAGTAGAGCCCAAGGGCATCTGCTTGCTCCAGGGGTTATAAAGGACCTCAAACCACTCCATCAGGTCATGCGAATGGGGTCTATGATTGCTACTGGTATTTGGCATATCAAATATGACACGGGTAGCTTGCCAGGCTCTGCCTTGCGGCTCTGCCATGCAGGTAGAATACTTTGTAGTCATCTCTAAGTCCAGCATTTATTGTTGAACCGCACATGCGAAAGCAGCTACCGCGAGTTAGGCTGTGATATGCTGGTCTGCTGGGTGGAATTCTGATGAGGGGAAGTCTGGATGTGGAAAATGGAGGCCCTCATGGAGTGGGGCATCGCCTGGCTTGTTGCAAGGCTCTGCTGGGAGTGGCAGGCCAGGGCTGGAACGCCATGCCTCCGGGCACCTCACGAGCGACTGGGCACAGCGAGAGCCAGTAGCAGCTCTGCCCATGTCTGTGAGTCTCTGTATCCAGCATATCTGGGTCAGGTTTAAAGACTGCTACAGAGTGGATCTCGATGAGCAGGGCTGTGATAGGATGGTCTGCTGGGTAGAGTTTTTGATGAGGGGAAGTCCGGATGTGGATGTGGAAATATGAGAAAATGGAGGCCAGGGATAGAACCCCGCCATCCTTCCTGGGCACCTTGTGGTTGGCTGGAGCACAGGGAGAAGGCAAGTAACAGCTCTGCCCCATGTGAGCTAAGCTAACCTTTCTTGTTATTTTGTTTAAAAATATTAATTTTTTTCACTTTAGAATCAAAGTAATTAGATTACTTATTAATGAAATTGGAACTCCTCTCACCCACCAGGATCTACCACTAAATGTCTTCTAGAATAATTGAAAGGCACAGAGACCAGCCATCAGTCTATTCAGCTGAGTAATGGAATGCTGGATGGATACTTAGTTAAAAGAAACCAAACTGACTGCTACTAGGCCATTTCAAAAGAGGAGGAGCAGCTGGAGCTCTACCAAAGCCTACGCTATTCTCAGCTCAGATCAAGGGGGACTCCCCCCACTCCCATCTCCCCTGACCCCACCTGCTCTACTCCAGGTGCATTTGGGAAATTCCTTTTGCCCCCCAGCCCAGAAACACACCAGATAA
>JAJIBD010000147.1:0-105511 GCA_021461705.1 Cryptotis parvus
GCAGAGAGTGAGAATATTGAATTCTTGTGCTGCCTGTGAAGCCGGAGCAGCAGTACTTGAAAGGAGGCTCAGATTAGCTGTGAAGGCATTGTGCAAACTCAAGAGCAACCACTAACTTTGGGGACAGGTAAAGTATAATTCATATGCTAAGAGGACAAGAACAGAATCTTTTTTAAGTATTTTATTATACCACCGTGAGATATACAAATAAAAAGATATACAATTAAAAAGTTCATATTTGGGTTTTGGTCATACAGTGTTCCAGCACCCGTCCCTCCACCAGTGCCCATCTCCCACCACCAACGCCCCCGTTCCCCTCCCCCTCCCCCAGCCCACCTCCATGGCAGGTTCTTTATTTATTTCCCTTTCTCTCTCTTCTCTTTTCCTTCCCTTCCAGACTATGGCTTACAGAACATACATTAAAAGGTTGTCATGTGTATCCTTTTGCCTCTATTTAATGCTCAGTTCTAGGTTGGCATTAGTACCCTTGACAATTATTAGCACACTCAAGAACAGAATCTTAAAACGCTCAATTTAAAGCCCCAGAAAAAGGGCAGTGAATAGAAAGTAGCAAAAGTATACAGTTGATACTAATCCAATTGTATCAAAAATCACTTTGAAAGTCAATAGTCAGGGGCGGAGCAATAGCCCAGAGGGTAGGGCATTTGCCTTGCACGCGGTCGGCCTGTGCCGGCCTGGGTTCGATCCCCGGCATCCCATATGGGCCCCTGAGCACTTCCAGGAGAAATTTCTGAGTGCAGAGCCAGGAGTAGCCCCTGAGAATTGCCAGTTGTGACACAAAACAGCAAAAAAAAAAAATCAAAATCACTTAATCACATGAAAATATAAATAGACTAAAAGTAAAGGATACATAAACCTTGCTAACCCATACTTGCTAACCCATACCAAAATCTAGACCTACTCAATTCAGGTAAAGAATTTCAGAGCAAGGAAAAGAATCACCGTTTAAAGAAAGTGGCATGCAGCCAGAGAGATAGTACAGCGGAAAGGGTGCTGGCCTTGCACACAGCCAAACCTGTTGGATCCCTGGCATCCCATATGATCCCCTGAGCACCACCAGAGTAATCCTGAGCATAGAGCTGGGATTTAATCCTGAGCACAGCCAGGTGTGGCCCAAAAACCAAAAAGAATGAAAGATGTTAGCAACAGTGAGTAATGCAGGAAGAAAAAGGGATGGAAAATGGGAGAATGAGCTGAGCCCAGACAAGGACACCCACAGAGTGTGGCACAGCCATGGCAGTAGACTCAACAATGAGGCTGAGAGGTCGTATCTGGACTTGAGACACTGTGTCTTTCCAGCCTACGGAGAGCCACCAGCTCACCTCCCTCCTGACACTCTCTGACCACCTCTCCCACTGGAGGCTCCACTCAGCCACCTTGAGTGCAGGTGAACCACCTCTGCTGCCAGGCTCCCACCTCTGGGCTCCCACTGGCTCTCATCTCCTTTCTCCATGTTGGTCTGGTCTTTAGTGTCCGTGTGATGCTGCTCTGTCCTCCAGCCACCTCACCCAGCAGACCCTGTGGCCCAGCCCTGTGCACCGAGAGGGGGGGGTCCTGGGAGAAGCAGGAGCCCCAGGAATGCCCCCTCCCGCACAACTGCTCCAAGGGGACTGCTGCCAGTCCACCAAAGCTGGGGACACAGCTTCCAAGTTCTGGGAGCCTAGAAACTCTCTGACCCTTTTCCCCCGACAGACCTGAATCTGGCACAGGAGTCACAGGTGGGAAGCATCAGGGGCTTGGCTCCATGTTCCACAGGTCTCCTGCTTGAGCAACTAAATCCCGGGAACTCTGAGAATGAGTCCCACCGAGTCCAGCCAAGACCTGCCTCCCTGCAACTCCGATTGTGCCCTGCACCGTGACCCACCGATGCCCTCTGAACACCTCCCAGGGCCACACTGTTCTTGGAGCTGTGACCAGGTTGTGGACGAAAAAGCCCGTGGTCCTTCCTAGATGGGGGGAGCCTAACATTTGGCTCAGTCTGGGCACACGCAGTTCCAACCAAAGCTGTATGTTTTTGGGGTAAATAAAGTGATTGCTCAAACCGGCCAACTGAGACCGCATGATCCCAGAGGTACCTCAGTCTTATTGGGTGTCACATCAAAAAATCAAATGAGAGAGTGGGTTTGCACTTCTCAGCCCTGGCATACATCTGGGGGAGGCAGCTGACAGGCTTGTGGCCATCTACGGCCCTGCACACATGGCTGTTGGACAGGCAGGCACTGGCCCATGTCCCAACATCTCTCCAGTTTGCGTCTTGGTAAAGAAGTTGAAAACAACAGAAAGTGTAGGGAGTTAAAAATGAGGATGACAGGGCTGCCCCTTCCCTAACTGGGACAGTATAGGCTGGGTCCTTGTTTACTCTCTGGTCCCAGTGGGTGTGCCCAGGCTGTCACTCAAGCTTTCTGCTCAAAATCTGAAGCATAGAGAGATGAAGGCACGCAGGCAGACATCTGTCTACAACGGGTGTTTTGCAGAGTGAGTAAGAATCCTCTGATCTTTCTGGGCCTTCTTGGCTTTCTCTAAGCTTTGTAAGATGACACCAGCCACTGGCCTCCCTAGCTGCTCTCCCTCAACACACCCTAGCCCCCGCTCCTGCCATTTCTCCTTAAGGCCTCAGTTTAATGCCTGCAGCCGAGAATCACAAGCCAGGCCTTCTGCCTATTTTACCTCATTCCTCTCCCAATTGCAAGAAGCCTGGCCAGCTCAGGTGAGGACAGTCTGAGACTGAAGCATCTGGGATGGGCTTTCCAGCTCCTCAGAGAGGAGTGTGGATAGAGACCAGCATTCTTAGGTAGCATGTAGAAACTTCTTCCAGGGAAGAATACAGAACCCTGTGGGAGCAGGATTGGACCAGGAAAGATGGAACTATGGGGAAGCCTCTGGGGTTTCTCACAGTCTGGTGAGTCTCCCAGTTTGGGGTACCGACCTGAGGAGATGGCTCAGCTCCACACAGCTGCTTCCCTGAACTGGCGCACTGCAGATCCACAAGGCCAGTGCACCCAGTTTCATTCCCTTGCACAAGGGAAGGATGCTGTTTCCCGAGTTTTCCCAGCCTGCCTCCTCCACCTCACCAAGGAATAACCTTGAAGCCAGAGGACACCTACCTTCCACTTGGACAGTGGAATCATCAGGGGCCCCAGTGACAGGTCTACCTTCATATCCCACCCACCTTCATTCCTGAGATAGGAATGAAGATGCGCACATACATGTCAACATCTCTTAGAGCCAAGTTATAAAATCCAGGGGAAAAGGCACCTTCAGCAGCCTTCTTCATATTTTGTAAGAATTCACAAACATGGTAGGCACATTTGAGGGGAAAACACTCACCTTCTAATGAAACTGACAAGCACTCAGGCAAAGTAAGTGAAAACCATGGGAGAAACACAACTCAAGTTTGGGAAAACAAGTAACATGATTTGAGTTTTTCAATCTTGCCCCTTCTGCCTACCCTCAACCCCCCACCCCAACACACACACACACACACACACACACACAAGGTGCCTTTGAAAATTAAGAGGCTCAGAAGTGGAGATTGAAGGTGGAGGAACAGGAGTAAGAGGAATAATATAGTGGATCACTGCAGAGCTGATAATCAACAGAGATTTTTGTTGGTCTAATTCTCATGATAGCCTTTTGAGCATCCTATGACTCTCAGAATTTAATTAAGGCCCACATAGCAAAGAAGAGCAATAGGATCACTCCCATTTACAGAGGAATAAATGTGTTAATTGGTTATTGAATGATTGAGCCATGGCTTGACTCTTGGTCACCCAATTACTCACTAACCAATGTCTTAAAGCTTCAGACTGTTACAATATTGTACTCATTGTTGTAAAACTGAAAGTCTTTCCTGAGATCAGCACAAGGCAAGGATGTTCATTATCACCACACCTACTCAGTAGTTTCAGCAATTGTCGCCCCAGCAATCAGACAAGAAGGATAGCAAATGGACAAAAATCAGAAAAGGAGAGTTGGAAATACCACTTGTTCAGAGAACGTACTATACATTTAAAACCTAGACTGCACCATCTCCCCAAAAAATCCCTCTTAGAAATCGTAAACCTCTACAGTAAAGTAGCAGATTAAAAAATTAATATGCAAAATACACAAGAATCCAAGGCACCCCTTTATGCAAAGAGTGAACTAAAAAGAAAAGGAAATTTAAAAGACTGTCCCTTTCCATGGAGAAGATCATGTTGAGTGAAATTAGCCCGAAGGAGATAGACAGATATAGAATGACTGCATTTATTTGTATGACATAAATATATATGTATATATCATGATACCAATATCCAAGGTCAAGTGAAACATGTATCAGGAGGTTTTGTCAAAGGTGGAAATTATCAGAAACGTGTGGGGAGGCAGAGGCTAGGTAAGACAGAAAATGGAACAGTGTACTAACAATTGTCGAAAAGTACTAATACCAACCCAGAACTGAGTATTAAATACATGCAAAAGATACACATGACAACCCTTTAATGTATGTTCTGTAATCCATAGTCTGGAAGGGAAGGAAAAGAGAAAGAGAGAGAAAGGGAAAGAAATAAAGAACCTGCCATGGAGGCAGGCTGGGGAAGGGGGAGGGAATTGGGACATTGGTGGTGGGAGATGGGCACTGGTGGATGGATGGGTGTTGGAACACTGTATGACCAATACCCAAATATGAACATCTTTGCAATTGTATATCTCACAGTGGTATAATAAAATACTTATTAAAAAAAAAAAAAGAAAATAAAAAATTTAAAAAAAAAAGACTGTCCCTTTCAAACAGTGCCTACAAATATCAAGTGCCTTGGAATAAATTTAACAAGGAATTTGAAAGACTCATACAGTGAAGACCATATATCCCTGCAAAGAGAAATAGAAAGGGACAACAGGAAGTGGACAGTCATTTTTGTTCATAGATTAGAATATTAAGCATAGTCAAAATGGCTGTGCTTCCCAGAGGCAATGCAATACCCACAAAAAATTTCAATGACTTTTTAAAAAAATATTAGGACAAACTCTACTAAAACTTGTATCAAATCATAAAACTCCCTGAATAGCCAAAATAATCCTAACAAGCTGGGGAGGGAAGTATGGGAGGCATTGCATGTCCCAATTTGAATTATACTATAAAACTATACTAATCAAAACTGTATGACACTGAAGTAAAGTGACCTGCTTCACTGGAACAAAATGAAAGTTCTGAGGTAAGCTCTCAAATTTATGGACAGTTAATCGACATTACAATGAAGGAGCTGAGTATATGAAGTGGAGCAAAGCAAATCTCTTCAACAAATAGTGTTGGGAAAACTTGATAGGCACATGAGTTTGAAAAAGAAAATAGAATCATATTTCACACCATTAACAAAAAATCAGATGAAAGTGGATTAAAGATCTCAATATTATACCAGAATCCATAAATGCATTAAAGCAAACATCAGGAAACTGACCACAAAGGTGTCTTCAATGAAATGACGCAGAGGCAAAGACAACAAAAACAAACAAATGGGACTCCATCAAACTAAAAAGTTTCTGAACAGCAAAAGAAACAACATTTACTAAAAAATGCACAGTACGAATTGGGAGAAAATATTTTTGCAAATACATCAGAAAAAGGACTAATATCCAAGAACCATAAAGTACTCAAAAAATTCAACAAAAATATGACCCCATCCAAAAAATGGGGAAAGGAGACATTTTCCCAAAGAAGACATACAAATATCCAATATCATATGAAAAAAAGTGCTCATCATCACTCATGATTAGGGCAATGCAAATCAAGACAACATCGAGATATCATCTCCTACCAGTGAGAATGACAGATATCAAAAGATCTGGAGACTTATGTTGGTGGGGCTATGGTGAGAAAGGAACCCTCATCCCATTGTTGATGGGAATGTCATCTGGCTAAGTCTCTATAGATTACAGAGATCTCTCATGAAAATAGAACTCCCATATGATACAGCAATACCACTTCTTGGCACCTATCACCCAAACACAAAGACATTAAATTGAAGGATATAGGCAGACCTATGTTTATCATTTCACTTGAACAACTTTCAAGATATGGAAACAACACAAATGTTCAGCTATTATTGAGTGGATCAAGAGAATGTGGTATACAGACTCAGTCAAATACTATGCAACTCTAAAAAATCCAAAATCATGAAATCTACCATGGCATGGATGCAACTAGAGAATATCATGCTGAGAAGTCATAAAATTTTGCTATATGGATGGATCACAAACCTGGGTATTTATCCCAAAGTAATCAAACCAAAGAGTAGAGTTGTATACATGGTGAAATAGTGTTAGTTCATTCTAGCAACTGACCTAACAAAGGGACATTTTATGAACAGGCAGAGGATTATGAGTTCCCTGACTCCTTAAGCACTATAAGTAGGCACCTTGTACACTATAAGTAGGCACCTTGTACACATCTCAAGTGTCTGGATACACCATTCATAAAAGACTCTTAGAACTTACTAATGATGTCATAAAGGTTCTTCCTCAACTCTGGCCCTGCCCATGAGCTCTACCTTTTCCTTTTCCTAGTCCCTCAATCCTATGCCACCCTTTTCTTGCACTTCTTTCCCTGAGAAATTGTCAACTAATTTTTCTCCAGTGTTTTTTACTTCCCTAAAATAATAATAAATAAACATGCCTTCAGCCCTCAAGGCTGTTTCCTTCCAATCAAAGAACAGAGCAAACTCACATCTTGATTGATAACTGGCACTGTTTGAATTAGCTCAGAGTAGTATGTCTGTCTTCCAGAACTAGTCAGACACCCTGGGGAGCCCACAAGGCTCAGAGCTGGATCTACCTTACAAGAGGGTTAGATTGTAAAGTCAAGTCATTTGCCAAAGAAATCATTATGGCTGTGCTGATCTGTGTCCCCTGTGTTTATTCTTCCTGTCTTCCATTCTAATCACTGTATCACTGTATCATTGTCTTCTGGTTCATCATTGATTTGCTCGAGCAGGCACCAGTAACATCTCCATATGTCCTGTCTCATGCAAAGTAGAGCCCAAGGGCATCTGCTTGCTCCAGGAATATAAAGAGCCTCAAACCATTCCATCAGGTCATGGGAATGAGGTCTATAATTATTACTGGTATTTGGCATATCAAATACGACACAAGTAGCTTGCCAGGCTCTGCTGTGTGGGTAGCATACTCTTGTAGTCATCTCTAAATCCAGCATTTATTGATGAACTGCGTGGCCGCAAGTGGCTGTGCGAGCTGGGCTGTAATAGGCTCTTCTGCTGGGTGGATTTCTGATGAGAGGGAAGTCCGGATGTGGAAAATGGCGGCCCTCATGGAGTGGGGGGTTGTCTGACTTGTTGCGAGGCTCTGCTGGGGTGGCGGGCAAGGGCTAGAACCTGCTATCCCTCCCGGGCGCCTCGTGAGCGGTTGGGCACAGGGAGAGCCAGTAGCAGCTCTGCTCCATGTCTGTGAGTCTCTGGATCAGCATACCTGGGCCGGATTTTTAAAAAGACTGCTGCAGGGTGGATCTGGATGAGCCCAGCTGTGATAGGCTGGTCTGCTGGGCGAGTTCTGACAAGGGGGAAGTCCGGATGTGGAAAATGGAGGCCCTCATGGAGTGGGGGGGGGTCATCTGGCTTGCTGTGAGGCTCTGCTGGGGTGGTGGGCCAGGGCTAGAACCCACCATCCCTCCCGGGCACCTCGTGAGCAGCTGGGCACAGGGAGAGCCAGTAGCAGCTCTGCCCCAGGTCTGTGAGTCTTTCTTAAAAGTTCCAGAGAGAACATTATGGGGACAACAGTTGAGTAGGTGACTCTTGCATACTCTGCCATCACTGAATTTGATTCGTTGACGTGTAGTGTCTCGGCTCAGCAAATGTGGGGCCTTTCTGACACTCCCTTGCAGACTGAAGTAGGCAGGCATAGATACATTGAACCGTCCCGGGAAGTGCCCATCAACTGGTCCAGAATGATGCGCATCTGGGCCTGCGCTGACATTCTAATAGAAATCCATTCTAATAGAAATCCAAATTTACTCTAGATAAATCAGACAGTCTAATAAGGGTTAATTTTGTTTTCCTGGAATTAGGTGTGGCCAAGGAAAAGATGCTAAAGTTTTTGAGTAGGGCTATTGGCTGAACATTTCAGATGGTTTTGCCTGTCTGGGAGGACATTTTTTAGACTTTCCTCCTTTCTTCCTCCTTTTCTGTAACATAGACTCAGATTTCTATTGTCACCCAAGTCAAGATGTTACGTTACATCAGAAAATGTGTATCAATGCTATAGAGCTACATTCAATATTTTTATACCTGTAGACTAGCATCCATCCTGCATACTGGTCCCTGGGCCAGCAGCAATAACCAAGACTGGACACCAGTGGTCTTTCCCTTTCTACAACTGCATACTGACATTGGTCCATCAACTCTGAAGAACACTATTACGGAGTCAAAAGACAGGTAGAGCCTTGGTCCCTGAAGTCATGACCTCACAAGCCCGAAACACTGCAGGACAATTTCTATTCCCTCCTATTGCACTGTCTGAATTAGCTCAAAATAGTATGTCTGTTTTATGATTTTATTGAGCATAATCGGAAAAAGCAGTGTAGACAGTTTTGGCTAGCGGAATTCCAAAGAGGAAAGAAACAACAAACAGGAGAAATAATTGCAAAATTATTTTAAATTTTTGCCTTGTCCAATTGAATTTTCAGAATTGATAGTAAATAACGACAACTATACTGTCATGATACATAAGAAATACGATACATATAAGAACAGTTTTCAGACTATCGATCCTCATGACATCCACCCTATACAGAAAGCTGAGAGCTATAAAAAGCTATAAAACACTCTACAAAATAAGTCATATCACTGAACATTCAAAAATACATGCTGGGGGCCGGGGCGATGGCCCACGGGGGGGGCGTTTTTTCCCCCCCCCGCCGCCCCCCCCCCCTCCCTGAGACCCCATCCTGAATCCAGAGCCCCTGCATTGCGACCCAAAGCAAAAAAAAAATACATGCTGGTGAAAAACATCATGAATATCAAAAAGACAGTCAGCATTCAAACCTCAATATACATCAGTGAACACATAATTTAGAGAAAAAAAAACAAACATACAGAACATGAAAAACCTTTATCCGACATGCAAAAACTCAGTGAAGATCAACTAATACACACTGAGGAACAAGCATTTGAATGTAGGGTATAGAAACTTGCTTAGGTAAGTCAAATCTCTTCATTTATTTATTTATTTACTTGTTTGTTTGTTTGTTTGTTTGTTTATTTACTTTGCTTTTTTGGGTCACACCCGGCAATGCTCAGGGGGTTCTCCTGGCTCTGCACTCAGGAATTATTCTTAGCGGTGCTGGGGAACCATATGGGATGTCGGGGATCGAACCCGGGCCGTCATGGGCCAGCCGCGTGCAAGGGAAATGCCCTACCCGCTGTGCTATCGCTCCAGTCCCAGTCAAATTTCTTTAAATATGCAAGAATACACAGAGCAGAAACGGAGTTCTCAAACAAATTACAACTCAACCATCAGTCAATTCACACAGGAGTGAAACCCACTGAATGTGAAGTATGTAGGAAAACTTTCTGACAAATTTTGCCTCACTGAATATATGAGAATTTACACAGGAGAAAAACCTTCTGAATGTAAGAATGTAGAAAACATTCTTGTGTAAGTTTGCTCAATCTTCATATGATAATTCCTACATGAGAAAAGCCCTTTGAATGTAAATAAAGTCAGAAAAATTTCTCACAGAAGTCACACCTCACTCAACAAAAGAGCATTCACACAGAAGAGAAACCCTATGACTAAAGGATATAGTAAACTTTTCTCACAGAAGTCATACCTCAGTTAACATATAAGAATTCCAACAGGATAGGGCCAGAGCAATAGCCCAGCGGGTAGGGCTTTTGCCTTGCTAAAGCGGCCGGCATCCCATATGGTCCCCTGAGAACTGCCAGGAGTAATTCCTGAGTACAGAGCCAGGAGTAACCCCTGAGCGTCGCCAGGTGTGACCCAAAAAAGCAAAAAAAAAAAAAAAAATCCAACAGGATAAAGACTACGAATGTAAAGAACGTAGGAAAATTTTCTCATGAAGTCAGACCTCACTCAACATATGAGAATTCACACAGTAGAGACATGCAGTGAATGTAAAGAATGAATAAGAAATTTCTCATCAAAGTCAGTCCTTACTCGAGATATGAGAATCCACACAAGAGAGAAACCCTATAAATGTAGGACAACTTTCTCACAGAAGTCAGACCTGATCAACATATGAGAATTCACACAGGAAAAAACCCTATATATGTAAATAATGTAGGAATTTTTTCTCATGGAAGTCACACCTCATTGAATATATAAGTATTCACCAGAAGTGTAAACCTTATGAATGCAATAATGTAGGAAAGCATTCCAAAGTAACTCATTCTTCACTTAATAAAAAACATTTCAAATAGGAGAAAAATCCCATGATCATAAAGAATTTAAGGAAGCGTTCCCTGTAGACTCAAAATATGAAGACTACAGAAACTGCTTATGCTTTCACCAGAGCAATTTTTTCTCATGGCCAAATATCTATTCTATGTTATTTCTCATGTCTTTCCTATGTGCATGATTCTATACCTTAGCTGTCTGCAAGACAGAAATAGAAGGATTCTCCTCCCCCTCGACAATCTTGTGCAGACTAATGGAGGCCAGTAGGGAGTCACATTCTTGAAAGATTTATATTCCTCACTGGCATAGAAAATGCAAAATGACTTCTGTAAGATCTTAAGAGGAATCGACCTCTCGAGTTAATCTATTATTATTTAAATTGAATGTTTTTCCCTTATCAGTGTGGGTTATGCTCTAGTTACACTCTATCAAGTCATCCTCAACCTTATATCTACAGTGATACAGATATAGTTACATTTTAAAACATATCTGTATGTCAAGAGGTGTATACTGGTAAATTTATTTCAATCACGTCGAGAAGTATTTTTAAAAGTTTTTTAAAATATTTTTATAGCTCATGAACTATCACTTGTCACTTGTATCACTTGTTTTCCCTAGGCACCAGTAACATCTCCATAGGTCCTGTCACGTGGTAGTGTAGCCAAGAGGCATCTGCTTACTCCAGGAACATGAAGAGCCTCAATCCATTCGTTCAGGTCATGGGAATGAGGTCTATGAAGCAGGAATGTACCATTGGGTCAGAGGCAGAGATAGGATACTCCAGGAATAGATGTATTTCCATTAATATTTTTAATAATCACCAGCCAGAGTGGCAGCAGCTCTCATCTTGGCAGCTGACTGACCACCCAAACAAGGACCCCCAACTCCCTTATATGCCACTAAATCAAAGGGCAGTACAACTTAGTGTTAAGTTAGAATAGCTTACACTGCAAAGACATTTTACATTTTATAGAATTTTAGGATAATACAGAGGAGACAACCAGCAGCCAAAAACCTACAGGTGGTGCTATCTAAGTGAGGTGAGATAAGCAATAGAATGTGACAGTTTGTTAACTGAGCCTTCCTAATTAGCCCCAGAAGATAAGATCTTATCAGACTTAGAAGTAACAGATAAACAAGAAAAACCTGTTTTCTGTCTAACTTTAAGCAACTTCCATTAGACTCCATCATGGGCTAGTTACAGCCAAGAGGAAATGTGCAGAGAAATGACCTAGGAGAGTAGTGTCTGTTTAGCTGCAGCTTGATAACATTCTCACTATGGAATTCTACCTACTAACTATTGGGAGATTGTCTGCCAGAAAACCCTATGGATCTGTTAACCTTCTTAAACTTCCTTTGCATATCCTTAGATCTACTTACTGCTACAGATCTATAATTGTTACTTGTTTGGGGTTTATCAAATACGACATGGGTAGCTTGCCAGGCTCTTCTGTGCAGGTGGAATACTCTCAGTAGTTTGCTCTCAGTTTGTGCATTCACAGATGAACTGAGCAGCCGATTTGTGCCCACGCCGCAATGGGGGAGCTATCAGCTTTTCTACTCATCAACTAAGTGATTTTTATTTATCAGGCATAAAGAGAATTTGGTCATATTCTATAATTCATGTAAATTAAAGAGATATATGACTTACCATTTGATTTAAGTTTTTTCGATACGTGAGCTGTAGTAACTAGGGTATGTTTTGTACTATTCTACAGAGTAATCTATGTATAAAAATGGTTATATTTTCTAAATTATGATATAATGGAGGGAGATTGCAGTCTTCCCATCACCAATAAGGGATGATGACATACTCCTTCCTAAGGGTGTTTGGGGGAGCCATATGTGACAGGTATTGAACCTGGAGATGCCACCGGCAAGCCAAGGGCACCATCTGCTATCCACTGTCTCACCACTGCCTAGCAAGAAGCCAGAGGAACCCCCCACACCGTGAGGTCAGTCATTCTCAATATCCAGACTCCACGGCTCCTCAGAGCTCCACCCAAGAGAAAACCTGATCTCTCCCCATTGAGTTTCATCAGTAAATGTTCAAGATGAGAGCCTTCTACTGAGAGTATACCACCTACACAGCAAAGCCTGGCAAGCTACCCGTGTTTTATTTGATATGCCAAAAACAGTAACAATTATGGATCTCATTCTCATGTCCTGAAGGAATGATTTGAGTCTCTTCCTGTTTCTGGAGCAAACAGATGCCCCTGGATTACACTTGCTTGCAACAGGAAGTATGGAGGTGTTACTGGTGCCTGCTCGAGCAAATAGATGATCAACAGTGAGGCAAGTGACAAGTGAAACAAGTGTTCAGGGGGCCATATAGAATGCCAAGGATCGAACCCAGGTTCTCCATGTGCAAAGCAAATGCCCTACCCACTGCACTAAAAATAAATTTGTTCCAAAAAATTTAAGCCCACATCACTTCTCTCCATAAATCTTGTGATGCTCTGATAAGGTATTGGTTAACTTTGTATCTCCAGTTGTCCCCACACGGTGAGCAATGAATGAACCATTTGCAAGGCTGTTGTAACAATGTGCAGGGTTTAACTTTTTAGGGAATCTGTAAATTCATGTACATCTGTGTCCTTGTTCGAAGAGTTGAAGTTAACTACAGGGATTGGAGCAATAGTACTGCGATAGGGCATTTGCCTTGTGCAGACAGCCCCAGGTGCATCTCTGACATCCCATATGTTCCCGTGAGCAAGCATGGGCATTGCAAGAGATCAATAAAGAAATTTAGGGCAGAGCCTATAACTCTAGCCTATATTACTCGGGAGGTAGCACATGCACTGCACACAACCGAGACAAGTTCGATCCCATGAGCCAGCTAGGTGTGGATTAAGCTCTGAGCCTAAAGTCAAGAGTAAAGAAACCCTGAGCACTGCTGGGAGTGGCTCAACCCTCTCAACCCACCTCCAAATAATTAAAATTATAATTTAAAAAATAACCAAGGCCGGAGAGAGTAGAGCTGGTAGGGTGTTTGCCTTGCAGATGGCCCGGCTTCAAACACTGGCATCTCATCTGGTCCACTGGGTACCACCAGGAGTAATTCCTGACTGCGGAGCCAAGAGTAACACCTTAGCATTACTGGGCATGACCCAAAAAAGAAAAAAATAACCAAATAAACAACAAATAAATAACCAAGCCATCTCCTTAAGTGCTCTGACCAGACTCCTTGCTGTGCTCCCATCCACAGTGTTCCGGGAAAAGTTTTGAGATAAGAAAACCTTAAGCGGGGTTGGAGCTCTAGGGCAGCATGTAGGGTGTTTGCCTTGCACGCAGGTCAACGGGGTTCCATCCCAGGCATCCCATCTGGTCCCCAACCACTGCCAGAAGTAATTCCTGATGCAGAGCCTGGAGTAATATCTGGGCAGGTGTGACCCAAAAAAGCAAAAGAAAAATGAAAAACTGAGATTCTCTGAGGCGTGTTGGCATGCTAGATTTTCGCCCTAGGCATTGCGCTCCCGGAACACTGCCACGGCCCAGGGGCTGATGGAGCAAGGTAGCGCCTTTACCCCACACTCCACTCTTCACCTCAGGAAACCAAGTGACTGTGAACGAGAAACTGAAAAAGACAGCATATTTATTCCACATCGACAAAAAAAAGTTATGTTGATACAAAATTACATTCATGTTTAAATCTACACTTTTACCTCTAAATTTACATGGATGTTAATGCTTATAATTATTATAAATTATTGTTAGTTTTATAGAATCCAACTTTAATAATGTCTCCAAGGCATCATAAATTTCGTGTATGCTTAAGGAAAGGGAAAATGACGACTCCATGGACCAGAAACGAATCAACACAGCCAAAGTCTGCATTTAATGGCAGAAAACTAACAAGCTAAATGTGTTTCTTTTTTCTTTTTTTTATTATTGCTATTTTTTTAAATTTTTTTATTTTTTAACATTTTATTATACCACCGTGAGATATACAATTACAATGCTGTTCACGCTTGGGGGTTTCGGTCACACAGTGTTCCAGCACCCGCCCTCCACCAGTGCCCCCCAGCCACCACCCATGTCCCCAATTCCCTCCCCCTCCCACATACTGCCTAAATGGCAGGTTCTTTATCTCCTCTCCTCTCCCTCTCTCTCTCCTCCTTCTCCCACACATTGTGGGTTGCACTACGCACACTTAGAAGCCATCATTTGCATTTTTTTGTCTGTATTTAATGCTCAGTTCTATGTTAGCATCAGAACTTTAGACATTTATTCACACATGTTCCCTTCTCTATCTAAACTAACCTCTGACTCCCACACGCTTGTGGTAATTTCCACTTTCGGTAAGATCACCTAGTATATTTATGTCATGCAAATAAATGCAGTCATTCTATGTCTCTCTCTTTCCTTCTGACTAATTTCACTCAACATGATTCTTTCCATATCCATCCATTTATAGCAAAATTTCATAACTTCATTTTTTCTGACAGCTGCATAGTATTCCATTGTGTAGATGTACCATAGTTTCTTTATCCAGTCATCAGTTCTCGGGCATACTGGTTGTTTCCAGGTTCTGGCTATTGTGAATAGTGCTGCTATGAAAATAAAAGTGCGGATTGTGTTTCCGCTGTGTGTTTTTGGCTTTCCAGGGTATATTCCCAAGAGTGGTATGGCTGGGTCAAAGGGGAGCTCAATTTCTAGTCTTTGGAGGAATGTCCATATTGTTTTCCAGAAAGGTTGTACAAGTCGACATTCCCACCAACAGTGTATGAGAGTCCCCTTTTCCCCACATCCACGCCAGCACTTGTTGCTTTTACCCTTTTGGATATGGGCCATTCTCTGTGGTGTGAGGTGATATCTCATTGTTGTTTTGATTTGCATCTCTCTGATGATTAGTGATGATGAGCATTTTCTCATATGCCTTTTGGCCATTCGGATTTCTTCCTTGTCAAAGTTTCTGTTCATCTCCTCTCCCCATTTTCTAATGGGGTTGGCTGTTTTTTTTCTTACGTATTTGTACCAGTGCCTGATTAAATGTGTTTCTTAATGAGTGTCATATCGCCTGCTGGCAATTCACTGTCAAAAAATTAAACAACCAACCACAAACCAAGCTTCTCGATGGCATAGGCCCTTACATGGAGACAGGAAAAGGTTTAAACCTGATGGAAGTAAAAGTAAAAAGACCCATGAAAAACATGAAAGAAGGCTTACAAACTCGCCCCCCGTGTTTGGACGCCCCCTGGCGGCCATATTTATACGACGCCTCTTCTCTCCCCGGACTCATGGACAGACCTGGTGGGAAGATGAGCTCGGAAATCGTGGATTAGAAATAAAAAGTGAACGCCAGATCAATATTTATATGGCACAATTGACAGGAACTGGCAGAAAGAGGAAGAGAGAGAGAGAGAGAGAGAACTACCATCTGCCTATGACAAAACGGCAATTTCCCAAGTTTGCGGCCGATGTCTAAAAGCCTGGGAAAAAATTTCTCCTCCTGGATATTTGGGTCATTCCATTGTAGATGTTAAGGGCAAGGATCTAATGAACCTTATGCAGATATTATAGCCCAATTAAAAGATAATTTGAGCAAGACTGTTCCCACTCACGGAGCTCTAGGTATGCTACTGCTTCTCTAGTCTTTTGACAATGCTAATATCGGTCATCAGAGGACTGTAAGAGTCATAAAATCAGGAGGGAAAATTAGAGTATTATTTTAAAGCTTGCAGTGTACTAGGGTCTAAATCATATAAACCACAGATGGTGGCCCAGATCCTGAACGGAAAACCTAATAGGAACAGAAAAGAGGGAAAAGGGTCTGGGAATTGTTTTATATTTTGGCTTCTAGGGGTCACACCCAGTCGTGATCAGGGGGTTACTTCTGGCTCTACAATCAGGATTACTTCTGGCAGTGCTCAGGAGGACCATGTGCGATTTTGGAGACTGAACCTGCTTAGGCTGCATTCAAGGCAAATGCCCTACCCACTGGACTATCCCTCAGCCCCTAGAACTATTTTAAATATAGGAAACCTGGACATAAAAAGAAAGAGTGCTGTGATGGCAGCTGTTGGATGACAGCCTTAGCTAACTTGGGAGCTTTGCTCACAGCTTAATCTATTTACATGTTCTTCTTCTTGTGTTTTTTTTTTTTGCTTTTGCTTTTTGGGGTCACACCCGGTGATGCTCAGGGGTTACTCCTGGCTCTGCACTCAGGAATCACTCCTGGCGGTGCTCAGGGGACCATATGGGATGCCGGGGATCGAACCTGGGCTGGCATAGGCCGGTTGCGTGCAAGGCAAAAGCCCTACCCGCTGGCTATTGCTCCGGCCCCTATTTACATGTTCTTAAGCCAAGGTTCATTCTAATGAGGTCTCTATTCTATGTAAACACTGATAGAGGGTGTGGCAGTTACAGAAGTCATCTTGACTCTAAATAACTTATGACTTATTAGTATGCATTTACTAAACTTCTATGTTATCTACATTGGGCACGGCTCCTCTTTACACCCACTGCACCCAGCATAGACGGTTAGAATTTACTAGGAGACTGCCACCCTGGCTACGTTCAGACCATCATTTAAGATTATAGGAAGGATTATACTAGTTGGCCCTCAAGCAGGCGAGCTTGACCCTTTCAGTATACAGAGATCAAGATACTTAGAATCAAGCTGGTGCAGATAATAAATAAGAAGAACCTTGTGGGTACCATCTAGATTACATGAAGCCCATGAAAGTAAGATGTATTAATTTATACCAGCCCCGCTCTCTCTACAGTGTTTTACATAACAGATCTCAGAAGGGATTAGTCCTTGGTGTAATCCTTTGTCTATACCCATAATAAGGTGTGGCACCACCCTTCTATCTCGAAGCTGTTTAGGGTTCTTTGTTGACAGGACCCTCCCTGTCAACAGTTAGAATTACTTTGGTGTATCTAAGGGAACTGACTTGAGGCACTTGCCCCTTCTTTTCCGTAGGACTCCTCTTGGGTAAGATCCTCTCTCTTTGGTGGGAAACTTGGGCTCTCTTGTATGGTCTAAGTTCTGACCAGAGCTAGAGTTCTTTCATTATATTGGATTGTGGTGGTAGAGCTTTTGTACTAGTAAAAGCCTTTTTGGAACTGCGCGGACTCATGAGTTTTCATTCGTTCCCCCAGCAGCCTCAGAGGTAGAAGAAAACTTCTGTCCTGATACTGTTGGGGACCCTCGTGGCTCCCCAAAAGCAGCAATGAGGCCTTCCATCTCGGAAATAAAAATATCCAAAACTAGCCTAGACTAGATCCCTGCTGTGGCAAAGGCAAACACTGGTATAGCAAGTGACACCTCAGATTTGACAAGAACGGAATGCCTATATAGCAGGGAAATAGGAATAGGCGCGTTACCCGGGGCCTCTTCAAATCAACACTGGGAAACTTTTCCAGCAGTCTATGCAACCCAATAACCAACACAGCCTCCCTACTAGGACATTCAAAACTTTTCCCTACAACAGGAGGGAGTATTGTGGTAGATACATTTCTGGTCTTCCTGTTTCAG
The DNA here is from genome assembly GCA_021461705.1 of Cryptotis parvus. Lineage (NCBI taxonomy): Eukaryota > Metazoa > Chordata > Mammalia > Eulipotyphla > Soricidae > Cryptotis > Cryptotis parvus. The sequence goes on from JAJIBD010000147.1 coordinate 17,909, forward strand.
AATTACAGAAGTGGACACAGGAACCTATACACTCATTTCTCCCAAGACAATAGTACGAATCATGGGCCAAAACAGTCTTAAAAATAAAGTTATGCAAACGCTCATTGGGGTAATAATTAGTGAACAATATACAGGAGAAATCCTGGTAATGATGAACACTAATCAACTGTACAAAATTGAAGCAGACTATATAGTTCAATAATTGATAATAATACTATATGGTAAGAGTAATACACTTTTTCCCTAGTAATACTCTTACCATATATTAACCTGAAAGATTCACAACTAAAAGAAATTAACAAGAAAACAGTGGTATGAGAAAATTAAAAGTACCCACCTGAATGTACCCTAAAATACATGGAAAACATTTAAGGGTTTGATAGACAAAGGGGCTATTTTTATTAAATCTAAACAACACGGACCTTGAGCATGGCTCACACATCCTGTTCCTGTGGTATTGACTGGTTTAAGAGCTAGGAAATGAATACAGCAAAGTCAACATATGTGAAAGTCCTGGAGTGTGTCACAACCTTACAACCTTGTATTATCCCAATAGTTATTAATTTATGAGAAGAGATCTTTTAGAACCATGGGGACTGTATATTTATTATTTACTACATTATACCAGTATTTGTCATGTCAAATACAGCACGGGTAGCTTGTCAGGCCCTACTGTGCAGGTGAGATTCTCAGGTAGTCCCCTCAAAACTCGAGCATTTATTGATGAACCAAGCGGCCACTTTGCCACCGTGCAAACCGGGCTGTGATCAGCTCTTCTGCTGGGTGGAGCTCTGAAGAGAGGGGATTCCAGATGTGAAAAATGGCAGCCGTCATGTGTGGGGGTTACTCTGGCTTCTTGCGAGGCTCTGCTGGGGTGGCGGCCGGGGCTAGAACCCGCACGTCTCTCGAATGCCTCGTGATCAGCTTGCCACAGGAAGAGCAAGCACCTGCTCTGCCCCGTGTCTGTGAGTCTCTGGATCTGCATACCTGGGCTGGTATACCAGGGACCAGCCCCTCTTGAATGGGTCTGGAGCAGGTGCGCTGCAAGGAATAAAAAAAGATAGAAAAGAAAAAGCATGGGGTCAGGGGGTAACAGCCTCATGGATTGAGAGTCCTCAACTGCTGATTTTATTGCTTAGAAACAGTAAACATTAGGGTTTGGATTAGACTTTGTAGCAGTAAGTAGATCTAAGGATATCCGAAAGAAGGTCTGATGTATACTGCCTGTTAACAGATACATGGGGTATTCTGGCAGACTGTCTCCCAATAGAGTTAGTATGTAGAATTCCCTAGTGAGACTGTTAATCAAGCTGCACTTACACAGACAAGGCTATCCTAGGTAATTTCTCTGCACATTCCCTTGTTGGCTCTAATTAGCCCTAGATGGAGTCTTATGAATAAGACCTGATCTTCTGGGGCAATTTAGGAAGACTAAGTTAACAAACTCTTGCATTCTTTGCTTATCTCACCTCACTGAGAGCAGGTTTCTGGCTCCTCAGTGTCTCCTCCCTATCACCATCAATCCTATGGTAAAAATGTAAAATATCTTTGCATTGTCAATTATGTAAACTTTAAGTTTTACTGCCCTTTGTTGTGTTGGCATATAAGGAAGTTGGGGTCTTTGAGGGTCAGCCAGCTCAAGTCAGACAGCTCTAGTCAGTCAGCTCAAGACAGTCAGCTCTGGTCAGTTAGCTGCAGTCAGTCAGCTGCTGCCAGTTAGTCAGCCAAGATTAGAGCTGCTGCCCCCCCCAGCTGGTGATTATTCAAAATATTAATGGAAATACATCTTGTGCCTGGAGTCTCATCTCTGCGCCTCCAACCTGACGGGACATTCCTGCTTCAAACTTTTACAAGTCAGAGGGTGTTGGTTAAATATAAACACAAACAAGTCTGTTATGTATAAAAAACATGGTTTGTGGAACTTAAATATAAACATGTGAATCTTCCTTCCTTCAGGGGATATTTCTCTAGATCTGCTCAGGTGGCATAATCTATCCCAAGGTTCCCAGCATTCTGGATTCTGGTTCCCACCATCTCCCCATTTTTGTTTTGCTTCTGTGTGAACAGGTAGCCTTGGGTGGACAGTTTTGATAGCATTGGAAACTCTCGCATCTGGGTATTCTTGGGCAGTGGAACTGGATTTGGTGTTGTATTCATTCTATTTGATACTCAGGAATAATGCCCTACCCACTGTGGTATTGGATCAGCCATGTTCCTATTTTATCCTGAAGATTTCAGAAAATACACAGAGGAGTGTTTACAAACTATTACACATACTCACACAATACTAATCCATATTTATTGCCTCTTTATGGAAAAGTGGGTAGGAGTGGGGTAAATAGTAGAGCTGAGTCATAAACAGAGGAATCTGTTTCCAGGATGAAAACAGGCTGTTTTCAGATAATCCTGTGAGTTTTCTTATACTCTGTTTTGCCTGGAAGATAATAAAAAGACCATTACTTTTTAAAAATTATTGTATTATACCACCTTGAGATATACAATTACAAAGATATTCATGTTTGGGTTTCACTCATAGCGTCTCCACCAGTACCCTGTTCCCACCATCAATGTCCCCAATTCCCACCCCTTCACTAGTCTGCCTCTATGGTAGGTTCTTTATTTCTTCTTTTTCTTTCTCTCTTCTTTCTTCTAACACATTGTGGACTGCAATATATACATTTAGAGGTTATCATATGTATCTTTTTGCCCATATTCAACACTCAGTTCTAGGCTGGTATTTTCAATTTTGACAATTAACACACTGTTCCCTCTCTGTCTTACCTAACCTCTGACTCCCACACATTTGTTGTAGATTCCATCTACTGACAAATCTGATCCATGTTTTGCCCGACCTTGTATACTGGTATTATAATATACGTATATATTTTCATATATACATACATATCATATATACATTCATATATATTTATATCATGCAAATAAATGTAGTCATTCTATATCTGTAAAAAGAGCATTATGGAGGGGGTAGAATACAAAAAGGAAGTCTTTGACCTTGCACGTGCCTGATCCAGGTTTGATCCTCACCACCCCAAATGGTTCACTGGGCACTGTCAGGAATAACTCCTGAGTGAAGAGCCCAGAGGTATGCAAAAATTAAAAAGAAAAGTTTTTGATATACCAAAGCTGATGACAAATCATTGCAACATGGATACTAGCCTTGCATAGGAAGACATTATCATGTGCAGCTTTCCTAACTCTGAGAAAATCAACATTTTGGTTAGCTGACCTTGGTCTTCAGGAAGAAAAAAGGCAAATATTTAGTTTTAATTATAAAAGGATAGTTTAGGACACATGCCTTGCCTGTGGCAGATTCAGTTTCCATACCCTGGCATCCCATGTGCTCCCCCCAAACACAGCTTGGGGTCATTTATGATGCAAGGTCCTAGGAGTAAACACGAGCATCACCACTGTGGTACAAAATTGAAAACAAAAAAATACATTACCTTGCTATCTTACCCAGATGGAAAAACAGTATTACCATCATAAGATAAAGACATTCAAGTTAAAAAAACAATACATAATCCAGATTGAAAAGGGGTGTATTTTTTTTTTTGCTTTTTGTCACACCTGGTAATACTCAGGGGTTTCTCCTGGCAGTGCTCGAGGGGACCATATGATAGGCACAATTCCTCTAATACCCACTGGCCCTAGGAAGGACAATTAGAATTGACCAGGAGACCACCACCCTGACTATGATGAAACTGTTTATCTACTCTGCCAAATTCAAGGGAGGGATCTTGCTAGTTTACTTCCAGACATCGAGCACAACCCTTTCAGTGAACAGAGGACAGGACACTCAGAATTACCCTGGTGCAAAGCAAAAACAAGGGTTTTATAGGCACCATCTAGATTGCAGGAAGTCCATGAAATTATCATGTGATTCTCCCCATGAGAGGGCTGGTATATTTCTTTAGACTTGGAGGAAAGGACTAGGCCCTGGCATGAATCATTTGTGTAGACTTAAAACAGAGATGTGGCACCACTTAACTACATGAAAAAAGCTGATTCCTTGATCTTTGGTAACACAATCCACCCTGAAGAAAGGATTATGTCTTTTGGGTATATAAAGGGACTGACTGATGCAGAGCCATCCACTTTGGTGAGAGACCTGGGCCCAAGTGCATGGTAAGAGGTCTGACCAAGAGCTAGAATTCTGGGAATCTCATCTTGGATTGCAGTAGCAAAGCTTGTTATATTATTGGTAATAAGTAAAGGCTTTTGCACTGAACTGAACACGTGGTTTGTGTGTGACACCAGTCCTCAGAGAAAAAGACTCATTCCCGATCTTGTTGAAGAACCCTGCAGTTCCCCAACACGTAGAATTCTTTATGTGAAATCTTATTTGCTGAGTGAAGTGAGTGTAGCATGTGGATGTTTTCCTACATTCTTTTTTTTTTATTTTTGGGTCACACCCGGCAATTCTCAGGGGTTTCTCCTGGCTCTGCACTCAGGAATTACTCCTGGCAGTGCTCGGCAGACCATATGGGATGCCAGGGATAGAACCCGGGCCAGCCGCATGCAAGGCAAACGTCCTACCCGCTGGACTATCACTCCAGCCCTCTATATTCTTTATTTCCACAGAGTTTCCTCTCCTGTTTGAATTCTCTTATCCTGAGCGACTGTGTCGTCTGTGAGAAAGATTTCCTACATAGTTTATACTCAGGGTTTCTCTCCTGTGTGAATTCTCATTCGTTGAGGGCTGACTTCCATGAGAAAGTTGTTCTACATTCTTTACACTCTTAGGGCTTCTCTCCTGTCTAAATTTTCTTATGTTGAAATAGAGGCTTGAGCTCTGAGAAAGGTTTCCTACATTCTTTACACAGGGTTTTTCCTCCTGTGTGAATGATCCTATGTAGAGTGAGGAGTGACTTTCGTGTGAAGCAGGAATGTCCCGACAGGTCGGAGGCACAGAGAGGAGACTCCAGGCACAAGACGTATTTCCATTAATATTTTTAATAATCACCAGCGGGAGGGGCAGCAACTCTCATCTTGGTGGCTGACTGGCCACAGCTGACTGACAGCAGCTAACTGACCAGAGCTGACTGACTTGAGCTGACCTGCGCTGACTAATCCTCAAACAAAGACCCCAACTTCCTTAAATGCCAACACAATAAAGGGCAGTAAAACTTAGAATTAAGTTCACATAATTGACACTACAAGGACATTTTACATTTTTACCATAGGATTTATGGTGATAGGGAAGAAACAACCAGGAGGCAAAAACCTGCAGGAGGTGCTATCTCAGTGAGGTGAGATTTTCATTTGCATTTTACGCATTTCTGCTCTCATTTCCTCTTGTATTTTATTGACTCTGTGCTACATTGCTAAGCAAAGAACACAACAGCTTGTTAACTTAGCCTTCCTAAATTGCCCCAGAAGACCAGGTCTTATTCATAAGATTCCATCTAGGCTAATTAGAGCCAACAAGGGAATGTGCAGAGAAATTACCTAGGATAGCCTTGTCTGTGTAACTGCAGCTTGATTAACAGTCTCACCAGGGAATTTCATTTGCATTTTAACAGTTGCACTAGGGAGACTGATAAATTTGCATTTAACAGTCTCACTAGGGAATTTCATTTTGCATTTAAAATGCAAATTTCATTTGCATTTTAATATCTGTCATTTCTGTTTGCATTTTCATTTGCATTTTACGCATTTCTGCTCTCATTTCCTCTTGTATTTTATTGACTCTGTGCTACATTGCTAAGCAAAGAACGCAACAGCTTGTTAACTTAGCCTTCCTAAATTGCCCCAGAAGACCAGGTCTTATTCATAAGACTCCATCTAGGCTAATTAGAGCCAACAAGGGAATGTGCAGAGAAATTACCTAGGATAGCCTTGTCTGTGTAAGTGCAGCTTGATTAACAGTCTCACTAGGGAATTCTAAATACTAACTCTATTGGGAGACAGTCTGCCAGAAGACCCCATGTATCTGTTAACAGGCAGTATCCATCAGACCTTCCTTCGATATCCTTAGATCTACTTACTGCTACACCGTGAGAAAATTTTCCTACATTCTTTACATTCATAAGGTTTCTCTTATGTGAATTATCATATGTTGAATGAGGTATGCATTCTTGAAAGTTTTCCTACATTCTTTATTCATAGGGTCTCTCTCTCCTGTGTGAATTTTTGTATTATGAATGAGGTAAGCCTTCCTTGAGAAAGTTTTTTTTTTATATTCTTTACAGTCATAGGGTTTCTGTCCTGTGTGAATACTCTTATGTTGAGTAAGGAGTGTCCGATGAAAGTTTTCCTACATTCTTTACATTCATAAGGTCTTTCTCCTATGTGAATTCTCATTTGTTAAGTGAAGTGTGTCTTCCTTGAGAAAGTTTTCTCAAGGAAGAACATGAAAAACATTCTTAACATTCAAAGGCTTTCTCGCCTCTGAGAATTTTCATATGTTCAATGAGGTTTTGCTTCTGTAGCAAGCTTTCCTACACTTAAAGGTTTTCTCTCCTGTGTGAATTCTCCTATGTTCAAAGAGCTGTGACTTCTGTGAGAAAGTTTTCAGGCATTTTTTTATATTCATAAGGCTTTTCTCCTTTGGGAATTCTCTTATGATGAGAGGTTTGACTTCCGTGAGAAAGTTTTCCTATATTCTTTACATTCATAGGGTATCTCTCCTGTATGCAATCTTTTATGCTGAGTCAGGACTGAGCTCCGTGAAAAAGCTTTCCTACATTCTTCACATTCATAGGGTTTCTAATCTGTGTGAAGTCTCTCATGTTCAAAGAGGCCTGCTCTCTGTGAGGAAGTTTTTCTATATTCGTTACATTCTTAAGGGTTCTCTCTTCAGTGAATTCTAGTATGGTAAATGAGGTTTGGTTTCATGGGAGAGTTTTCCTACACTCTTTACATTCAGAGGGTTTCTCACCTGTGTGAATTATCATCTGTTGAGTTTGGTTGTCTTCCTTGAGAAAGTTTTCCTACATTCTTCACATTTAAAATGTTCCTCTCTTGTGTGATTTCTCTGATGAGGATTGAGTTGTGATTTGTTTGAGATCATTTTCGTCCATTCCTCTGCTCTGTGAATTCTTGCATATTTCACGAGGTTTGACTTACCTAAGCAAGTGTTTCTACATTCTACACTTTCACATGTTTGTTCTTCTGTGTGTAATAGTTGATGTTCACTGAGTCTTTGCGTTTCAGATAAAATTTTTTCATATTCATATGCTCACTTGTTCTATCTAAATTATGTGTTCTCTTATGTATATTGAGGACAGAATGCTGTCTTATTGATATTCAAAATATTTTTCACCAGCATGCGTTTTTGAATGTTCAGTGATAATACTTATTTCAGAGAATGTTTTATAGTTTTCAACACTTTGCACAGGGTGGTTGGCAAGAGGATCATGAGTCTCAAACTGTTTTTAAGTGTGTCGGATTTCTTAGGCATGACAGGAGAGTTGTCATTATTTACCATCCATTCAGAAATGTGTAGAGAGCAACAGTTTATAGTATCTTGGCCATTATTTCTCTCGTTTGTTGTCTCTTTCCTCTTATGAATTCCAGACGCCAAAACTGTCTACACAGAATCTTCTGGTTATGCTTCTTGAAGTCATGCTCAAACTGAATGTCTAAAGCGAGATAGATATATCCACATTAGAAAACATTTATGTGCATGTGTTCTGATCTATGTATTGTAAATATAACGAGGTTTCTTTAAATCACATAGGATAAAGGAATTTTCCAGAAATAATTTATTTCCTTTTAAACTATTTTGACAAGAGAGGACCAGACACCTAGGAGGACAAATGCTGCAGTCAACCCTGTCGCCCGCCCTGTGGCCCTCAAATCCTGTGCACCCCCCCCACCTCAGGTGTGTTTGGGATAGCTTCACCAAACAGTTCCATCCAGAAACCGAGGGCCGTTCAGAGAGGGCCAGACACCTAGGGGGACGCTGCAATCAACTTCATCACACTGCCCTGTGGCCTTCGAACCCTGCCCCCCCACACACACCTCAAGTGCATTTATGATAGCTCCGCAGGACACTTCCATCCAGAAACGTGGGGGGGTTCAGAGAGGACCAGACACCTAGGGTGCCCCCCCATCCAGTCTCAACCCCAAATTTCAAAATCGTGTGAACACTAAAACCTACTCAACAAATAATCAACATAGAAGTACCTGATAACATAGCATTCAACATTCCTTACATGCCACCAAAACTCCATAAACAGCCTTGTATGGGAGCTCCACCGGGTCCCCAACAGTGCCGGGAAGCGAGTTCCCTTCTACCTCCAAAGCTGGCGAGGAATGGATGAAAACTCAGGAATCCAATGCAGTTTTAAAAGGGCTTTACTATTACAGGTTCTAATATACAATCTAAGAGAAGGGAAAACCTCCAGACTCTGCGTTCCCAGCTAGGCCCAAGCCAGGTGCAGGCCAAGATGGCTGCCACCACGTGTTGAGGCCCAACAGAGAATGGAGAGGACAGAGAAGCAAAACACCAAGGGAAGCCGAAATGGCAAAAGGGGGGAAAAAAAGAGAGCTTCTTTCTTCTTGCAGCTTATCTTATAGCCAGAAATCCGCCCAAACTCCCCAGCCCAGCCCATTCTGGGCTGGGCTATCTAGAGATGAAAATTCAAAGCCTCCCAGCAGAGCTGGGAGGAGCTGCAAGTCAAATGTAAACTTCTCCTGGCAGGGTCAAATGTCCTCAGGTAATTTCTCCCAGCACCTCACCCAATGTCTTTTTATATACTAATGTCTTGAGCCAAGATCCACCTGGAAAAACCTCCATAGGGTAGAGAAAGGGGGCTCTTAGAGGAGTCCTGCAACAACTCCCGCTGATTAGTTTACTAATACAAATTGAAAAGGTATGAAATATTTAGTAATGTACAGAAAATTAAGATAAGAAAAAACAATTCCAATTACAAAATGATAATACATGTTACTTTAGGATCTTAACTTGTTTTGGACCCAAAGCAAAGTTCATGACAAAGTGTTTCTAGCTCTCTGATTATAACGGACTATAGTTTGCACTGTACATAATTTGTGGGAGTCAATTTGCTATATTTTATGTAAAGTTGGGTGTCTGGAACAAAGTCTGTGGGGCTACTTCTGGGACAGCAATAGCGGTGATCATCATATGAGTATGAGTCTCTGGAGAGCAGCGATCAGGAACTCGTTGAATTGTCAGGAACACTAGAACAAATATCTCGAACTCTGGAATAGGAGTCTTCAGTGCTGGAACAGGTGTCCGGAACATTGGTGTAATATCTCGAACTCTGGAACAGGAGTCTTGAGCACTGGAATAGGTGTCCAGAACATCGGTGTGCGCGTCTTGCAGGGCTTCTTCAGCAAGTGGACACTGGCACTGGTAACTGTACCTGTAGCTTAATTTTAGGAGAGACAAAACCACTTTTTGAGATTAATCACAAATAGAGATTTTAGGGCTTGGCAGGGATCCAAGTCTGGGATGGAGAGAAGAACATAAGGAATCTACAACACGGGAGGAGCAGGGAAATAAGTATGAGAATTGATGATTTTAAAATTGATGAGTCTAGTGGTTCAGCAGTGGAGCTGATGAATTTAATAGAGGTTTGTAGTGTTTAGAAATTGAGAAGGTAGTAGTTGAGACATAACATAGACACAACATTAATCACAAACATAATGGGCGCCACCACACACACGAACACAAGCACACACACATTTGATCGATCAATATCTTATAGCTGTATATATGACCCATCTAGGGTGATAAATGGTAACGAATCAAGCGCTTCATGAATATAAAGCCGGCAAATGATGGTGGAGTGTCTTTTCCTGTGAATAGAGCATTGGGAAAAATTATTTTTGCAAATTATTAAAATTTTAGTGAGCACTGTTTTAGGAGTCTCGGAGTATTGAGCACTGTAGCGCAAGTTTACTGCATTCCAATATCTTATCCTGTGAACAGAATCATTAGAAAAACAATTTTTCATTGATTTAGCAAACTTTTTTTGTTATGAGCTCTGTGATTCAGAGTCCAAAGGCTCGAGCATCACAGAAGGAATCTGCAGCATCCAAGTTCTTTTTCTGCAAATACCTGTGAGCAAAACATTAAAAAAGGAAACTCTTAACATTAATCCTTGAAACATTTTGACATTGAGCACTATGCTCAGAGTCCACCTATTTTTCCACCCTTTTTTTTTTAAAGACAGAAAGCATTTAGGCTGTAAGGCAAGATATTAGACATGAAACATGATCACAGACTGCAAAGCAAGATCATCATTAAAATGAACCAATCGAGGAGGTTTAAACAGCAACTTGCAATTTAAAATTTAAGACTTTATAATGAAAGAATTAGTTGTTTTCTGATTCTTGGAGAATTCTAGTCTTAACAAGTCGCAGAGGAACCCAGAGTTTCTTGGCAGGGTTATTATCTGTAGAAATGAAAGCATAACCTCTTCCCCAAATGAGGAGGTGACCTGCGATCCATTTATCATCAATTTTCACCCAGATATGTGAATTGACTGTTTTCTGAGTTTGCATATCTTCTTGAAAGTGATGTTCAGCCACGGTATAGGGATCTCGTTGAGGTGTATTTAAGAAATTTAAGGTGAATAATGTTAAAGATAAAGAATCCATTGGAGGCATAGTTGTTTTTCGTTGCTTTAATAACTGAGTTTTAAGCGTTCTGTGGGCACGTTCAACAATTCCTTGTCCTTGTGGATTATATGGAATTCCTGTAATATGTTTGATCTGCCATTCCTCGCAAAAGGATTTGAAGGCTTTGTTGGTGTAAGCAGGACCATTATCTGTTTTTATGGTATGGGGAATACCCATGATGGAGAAGAACTGGAGTAAAAATGAACAAACAGAATTAGCTCTTTCAGACATCATAGGAACAGGCCATATGAACCGAGAATATGTATCAATGACCACATGAAGGAAAGGTTTGTTGGGAAATAAGTTAGTATGAGTTATATCCATCTGCCACAATTGGTTTGTCTGTAAACCTCGAGGATTTGAGCCTGCCACATGAGATGTACAATATAAAGGAGCACAGACAGGGCAGTTGCGGACAATTTGTCTAGCTTGTCTCCATGGGATGCCATGGTATACATGAAGGCGGTGGGCATTTGTATGTAGAGTCTGGTGCTCTTCCTCAGCTGATTTAAATACTGGTGCTGCCAAGAGATCTGCTGCTTCATTTCCTCGAACCATTGGCCCAGGGAGTCGGCTGTGAGAACGGATATGGGAGATGTATATAGGGAATGTTCTTTTTCAGAGGAGATCTTGTAGTTTATGGGGCAGTTCCTGAATTATAGGATTATGGGCATTTAAAAAAGCAGTGACAACTCCAGGAAATAAACCAACTACAAAGGCAGAATCACTCACCACATTACATGGGCCAGATACATGGGATAGTAAATGTATCAGGGTGGCGAGTTCCACTTGTTGGGAAGATTTATAATTTGTATGCACAGTAGTGGTCAATGAAGGACCTGTAATTCCACCCCTCCCTGATGAGGAACCATCAATATAATACACTGGAGCATCAGGAATGGGAGAGGAGCAGACAATAGTGGAAATTACAAAAGGTGTTCTTTTCAGAAATTCCCAGGTTTTTCCAGCTGGGTAATGATAAGATATTTCTCCTGAAAAATCTGCTAAAGCCCTCTGAAGGATTTCGCTGAGTGGTAAAACAGTTTCAACTTCTTTTTAGGGATCAGGTAGTACAATTACATGGGGATCATGTCCAAGTAATACTTGGGTTCTTGATCTTCCCTTAATCATAAGGTTGGCTATCATCTCAAGGTAAGGTGTAGCAGTACGATTCTGCTTTTTATGTAAGTAAACCCATTCTAATGGTCCAGATAATTGGGCTACAGCAGCAGTTGGAGACTCGGGAGTGTTGAAGACCAATAACCATACCTTTTCCCCAGGATTAAATCTGGAGAGGTAAGATTTTTTGAAGCTGATCCATGAAAAAGTGTAATTCCTTCTGAGCTTTAGGAGTTAGTTGCCTTGGGCTATTTAAAGCAGGATCACCTTCAAGGGTGTGGAACAGGTTACTGAGCTCACAGTTAGGAATCCCAAGGGATGGGTGCACCCAGTTGATATCTCCCAACAGTTTTTGAAAATCATTCAAGGTTTTGAGCCTTTTTTGACTAATGGAAATTTTTTGAGGACGCACTGTAGTGCGGTCAAGAGCAAAGCCCAAATATTCATATGGAGGCTGCATCTGGATTTTTTCCGTAGCTACTTGTAAGCCAGCCTCTGGTAAAACTGCCATTACATCATTATATAAATTCTGCAGACCTCTGGAATTATCACAAGCTAGCAGGATATCATCCATGTAGTGGATGATGTATGTACCAGGAAATTTAGCACGAATGGGTCGCAAAACCTCATCAACAAAGTGTTGACACATTGTAGGTGAATTACTCATCCCTTGGGGCAATACTGTCCATTGAAACCTACGTAAAGGGCCTTTAGGATTAATAGAAGGGACTGAAAATGCAAACCTTTTCCGATCATCTGGCTGGATAGGTATGCTGTAAAAGCAGTCTTTTAAATCTATGATAATTAGAGGCCAATCTTTAGGAATAGCTGCTGGAATTGGGAGCCCAGGTTGCATGGCTCCCCATGGGGACGGACCATAGTAGAATTTACATTCCTTAAGTTAATCAGCAAAGGCCATTTGCCTGATTTTTTTCTGTATCACAAAAACAAGAGAATTCCATTCTGAAAACGTTTCTTCAATATGTCCTAAGTTTAGCTGTTCTTCCACTAGATTTGTTAGTGACTCTAACTTTTTGATATTGAGGGGGCCACTGTGGTGTCCATATAGGTTTGTCAGACTTCCACTGAATACGGATAGGTGGTGGGCGCTTAACCACAGCGGCCCCAATCAAAAAGGGTTACTCCCTGTGTTAGGCTTATTATGGAGAGCTGGAACAGGTGCCTGATGGGGAATTGGACGAGGTATGTGAATTACTGCCCCCCCACTGCTCCAGCATGTCTCGACCCCATAAAGTTAAAGGCATAGGAGCTATATAAGGCTGGACCATGGCTACGTTCCCTTCAGGGCCAATACACGGCAGCCACCTCGCACTCTGTCGGAGAAGAGAAGAGGAGATATTGCCCATCCCGCTCACGCTATGGGACACTTTCTTTAGGGCCCAGTTAGAGGGCCAATACTTGGTGGAGATTATGGATATGTCTGCCGCCTGTATCCAACATGCCTTTGAATTTCCTTTTATAAATTTCGATGGGTATAATGGGCCCCTTGGCCTGCGAAATTCTGGTAGTGTACCCAACTAGATAGTTAGCAGGTGGCTGGTGGGCTTGGTTCTGTGTGGCTGTATAACCAACAATGAAATTGGCACAAGGGTTGGTACTTTTTTAAGCCACCAGTTCCTGGGTGTTTGGACTGACTAGACGGATCCTCAAAAAATAATAATAGATTACAAGCGGTTCCCCTTTTTTAAAAGTCCATTTAGTTGGCACAGATATTTAGTATTATCTCTCCATGAGATTCAGGATCCAAAAGTCCGAAATGCACCTTAATTCCCTTAAATTTCAGCAAATCGCTCCCCTGAATTAAACCCATACTACCTGGGGAGCAGGTCCTTTTATCCCTGTTCTTAGCCTGTAAGGATCTTGACTTGGATATATTATGACAGTCTTAGGGCAGAGAATATTGAGACTGCCATTGCCTGATGGAGTAGGCCAGAGAGTATTTATTGACTGTAATTCTGTGGATTCTGATCTGGAGGATACTGGACAGGTGGAATGAACGAGAGTGCCCCTGGATTCAGCTGGGCCTGGGGCTGACCCCCACCCAGTTTCCCGCATTTGGGGGGGGGCATAGATGTTATTTGAGCCTGCGGAGCTTGTTGAACCTGGGAGGGGTTCCATGTAACATTTCCCATAAAGGGATTATTAGGATGTTGCCCTGTATTGATAGTTCTAGAAGATGGTGGGCAATCTCTACGGGTGTGCCCCTTCCCCCCACATTTATAGCAGGTTATCTGTCCAGATGAAGCCTGAGGCTGAATTCGCCTTTGAGACCCACAGTCTCTGGCCTAATGTTTTCCCTTTCTGGACCTTTGGCATGGTCCAGGTGGGGCCCTCCGAAGGGTGGAGTTGCGATTATTAGCATAGTTTCTCTGATCATTGTTTATCCTTCGAGGATTATTGTTTCTCTCCCTGGAGCTGTTGGACATTTCACCCCTATCCTGATCCTCCTGCTGTATGGGATAGCTAATAATCGCAACTCTACCCCTCGGAGGGCCCCACTTGGACCATGCCCAAGGTACAGAAAGGGAAAACATTAGGCCAGAGACTGTTGGTCTCTGAGGCGAAGTCAGCCTCAGGCTTCATCTGGACAGATAACCTGCTTTAGCTGCAGAGGGAAGGGGCACACCTAGAGATTGCCCACCATCTTCTAGAACTATCAATAAAGGGCAACATCCTAATAATCCCTTTATGGGAAATGTTACATGGACCCCCTCCCAGGTTCAACAAGCTCCGCAGGCTCAAATAACTTCTATGCCTCCCCAAATGCGGGAACCTGGGTGGGAGGCCAGCCCCAGGCCCAGCTGAATCCAGGGGCACTCTCGTTCATTCCACCTGCCCAGTATCCTCCGAATCAGAATGCACAGAATTACAGTCATAAGTACTCTCTGGCCTACTCCATCAGGCAATGGCAGTCTCAATATTCTCTGTCCTAAGACTGTCACAATATACCCAAGTCAAGATCCTTACAGGCTAAGAACAGGGATAAAAGGACCTGCTCCCCAGGTAGTATGTTTTAATTCAGGGGAGCGATTGGGTGAAATTTAAGGGAATTAAGGTGCATTTCGGACTTTTGGATCCTGAATCTCATGGAGAGATAATACTGCCAATATCTGTGCCAACTAAATGGACTTTTAAAAAAGGGGAACCGCTTGTAATCTATTATTATTTTTTGAGGATCCGTCTAGTCAGTCCAAATATCCAGGAACTGGTAGCTTAAAAAGTACCAACCCTTGTGCCAACTTCATTGTTGGTTATACAGCCACACAGAACCAAGCCCACCAGCCACCTGCTAACTATCTAGTTGGGTACACTACCAGAATTTCGCAGGCCAAGGGGCCCATTATACCCATCGAAATTTATAAAAGGAAATTCAAAGGCATGTTGGATACAGGCGCAGACATATCCATAATCTCCACCAAGTATTGGCCCTCTAACTGGGCCCTAAAGAAAGTGTCCCATAGCGTGAGCGGGATGGGCAATATCTCCTCTTCTCTTCTCCGACAGAGTGCGAGGTGGCTGCCGTGTATTGGCCCTGAAGGGAACGTAGCCATGGTCCAGCCTTATATAGCTCCTATGCCTTTAACTTTATGGGGTCGAGACATGCTGGAGCAGTGGGGGGGCAGTAATTCACATACCTCGTCCAATTCCCCATCAGGCACCTGTTCCAGCTCTCCATAATAAACCTAACACAGGGAGTAACCCTTTTTGATTGGGGCCGCTGTGGTTAAGCGCCCACCACCTATCTGTATTCAGTGGAAGTCTGACAAACCTATATGGACACCACAGTGGCCCCTCAATATCAAAAAGTTAGAGTCACTAACAAATCTAGTGGAAGAACAGCTAAACTTAGGACATATTGAAGAAACGTTTTCAGAATGGAATTCTCTTGTTTTTGTGATACAGAAAAAATCAGGCAAATGGCCTTTGCTGATTGACTTAAGGAATGTAAATTCTACTATGGTCCCCCATGGGAGCCATGCAACCTTGGCTCCCCTCTCCAGCAGCTATTCCTAAAGATTGGCCTCTAATTATCATAGATTAAAAAGACTGCTTTTACAGCATACCTATCCACCCAGATGATCGGAAAAGGTTTGCATTTTCAGTCCGGTCTATTAATCATAAAGGCCCTTTACGTAGGTTTCAATGGACAGTATTGTCCCAAGGGATGACTAATTTACCTAATTTGTTGATGAGGTTTTGCGACCCATTCGTGCTAAATTTCCTGGTGCATACATCATCCACTACATGGATGATATCATGCTAGCTTGTGATAATTCCAGAGATCTGCAGAATTTATATAATGATGTAATGACAGTTTTACCAGAGGCTGGCTTACAAGTAGCTACGGAAAAAAATCCAGATGCAGCCTCCATATGAATATTTGGGCTATGCTCTTGACCGCACTACAGTGCGTCCTCAAAAAAATTTCCATTAGTCAAAAAAGGCTCAAAACCTTGAATGATTTTCAAAAACTGTTGGGAGATATCAACTGGGTGCGCCCATCCCTTGGGATTCCTAACTGTGAGCTCAGTAACTTGTTCCACACCCTTGAAGGTGATCCTGCTTTAAATAGCCCAAGGCAGCTAACTCCTAAAGCTCAGAAGGAATTACACTTTTTCATGGATCAGCTTCAAAAATCTTACCTCTCCAGATTTAATCCTGGGGAAAAGGTATGGTTATTGGTCTTCAACACTCCCGAGTCTCCAACTGCTGCTATAGTCCAGTTATCTGGACCGTTAGAATGGGTTTTCTTACATAAAAAGCAGAATCGTACTGCTACACCTTACCTTGAGATGATAGCCAACCTTATAATTAAGGGAAGATTAAGAACCCAAGTATTACTTGAACATGATCCCCATGTAATTGTACTACCTGACCCTAAAAAAGAAATTGAAGCTGTTTTACCACTCAGTGAAATCCTTCAAAGAGCTTTAGCAGATTTTTCAGGAGAAATATCTTATCATTACCCAGCTGGAAAAACCTGGGAATTTCTGAAAAGGACACCTTTTGTAATTTCCACTATCGTCCGCTCGTCTCCCATTCCTGATGCTTCAGTGTATTATATTGATGGTTCCTCATTAAGAAGGGGTGGAATTACAGGTCCTTCATTGACCACTACTGTGCATACAAATTATGAATCTTCCCAACATGTGGAACTCGCCACCCTGATACATTTACTATCCCATGTATCTGGCCCATGTAATGTGGTGAGTGATTCTGCCTTTGTAGTTGGTTTATTTCCTGGAATTGTCACTGCTTCTTTAAATGCCCATAATCCTATAATTCAGGAGCTACTCCATAAACTATAAGATCTCCTCCGAAGAACATTCCCTGTATACATCTCCCACATCCGTTCTCACAGCCGACTCCCTGGGCCAATGGTTCGAGGAAATGAAGCAGCAGATCTCTTGGCAGCACCAGTATTTAAATCAGCTGAGAAAGAGCACCAGACTCTACATACAAATGCCCACCGCCTTCATGTATACCATGGCATCCCATGGAGACAAGCTAGACAAATTGTCCGCAACTGCCCTGTCTGTGCTCCTTTACATTGTACATCTCATGTGGCAGGCTCAAATCCTCGAGGTTTACAGACAAACCAATTGTGGCAGATGGATATAACTCATACTAACTTATTTCCCAACAAACCTTTCCTTCATGTGGTCATTGATACATATTCTCGGTTCATATGGCCTGTTCCTATGATGTCTGAAAGAGCTAATTCTGTTTGTTCATTTTTACTCCAGTTCTTCTCCATCATGGGTATTCCCCATACCATAAAAACAGATAACTGTCCTGCTTACACCAGCAAAACCTTCAAATCCTTTTGCGAGGAATGGCAGATCAAACATATTACAGGAATTCCATATAATCCACAAGGACAAGGAATTGTTGAACGTGCCCACAGAACGCTTAAAACTCAGTTATTAAAGCAACGAAAAACAACTATGCCTCCAATGGATTCTTTATCTTTAACATTATTCACCTTAAATTTCTTAAATACACCTCAACGAGATCCCTATACCGTGGCTGAACATCACTTTCAAGAAGATATGCAAACTCAGAAAACAGTCAATTCACATATCTGGGTGAAAATTGATGATAAATGGATCGCAAGGTCACCTCCTCATTTGGGGAAGAGGTTATGCTTTCATTTCTACAGATAATAACCCTGCCAAGAAACTCTGGGTTCCTCTGCGACTTGTTAAGACTAGAATTCTCCAAGAATCAGAAAACAACTAATTCTTTCATTATAAAGTTTTAAATTTTAAATTGCAAGTTGCTGTTTAAACCTCCTCGATTGGTTCATTTTAATAATGATCTTGTTATGACTGCATTCATTAATAGGATATAAATAGATACCAGTGTTTTACTAAATATGGGAAATGGTAATGGCAGATTAAAACTCACCATTGAATATACACAAAGAGACTTAAGTGATAAATATCTGCAGGTCTAGCCACAATGTGTAAAATAAGAGGGAGAGAGATGCAGAGACAGAGAGAGAAAGAGAGGAAACTGGGGTACCTGTTATTAAGGCAGCCTGGGGGGTAGGCGGGAGGGGGTGTGGTACATTGGTGGTGGAAATGTGGCACTGGTGGAGGGATGGGTGCTTGTGTAGTGTATTACCAAGAACCAATTCTGAACACCTTTGTAATTGTATGTTTCATGGTGGTATAATAATAAATAAAAAAAAAAAATAATGATCTTGTTTTGCAATCTGTGATCATGGTTCATGTCTAATATCTTGCCTTACAGCCTAAATGCTTTCTTTCTTATAAAAAAAAAAGGTGGAAAAATGGGTGGACTCTGAGCATAGTGCTCAATGTCAATATGTTTCAAGGATTAATGTTAGAGTTTCCTTTTTTAAAGTTTGCTCACAGGTATCTGCAGAAAAAGAACTTGGATGCTGCAGATTCCTTCTATCATGCTCGAGGCTTTGGACTCTGACCACAGTGCTCATTACAAAAATGTTTGCTCAATCAATGAAAAATTGTTTTTCTAATGATTCTGTTCACAGGATAAGATATTGGAATGCAGTAAACTTGCGTTACAGCGCTCAATACTCCGAGACTCCTAAAACAGTGCTCACTAAAATTTTAATAATTTGCAAAAATAATTTTTCCCAATGCTCTATTCACAGGAAAAGACACTTTCTCACCATCATTTGCCGGCTTTATATTCATAAAGCACTTGATTCGTTACCATTTATCACCCTAGATGGGTCATATATACAGCTGTAAGATACTGATCGATCAAATGTGTGTGCATGTGTGCGTGCGTGTGGTGGTCACCATTATGTTTGTGATTAATGTTGTGTCTATGTTATGTCTCAACTACTACCTTCTCAATTTCTAAACACTACAAACCTCTATTAAATTCATCAGCTCCGCTGCTGATCCACTAGATTTATCAATTTTAAAATCATCAATTCTCATACTTATTTCCCTGCTCCACCCGTGTTGGAGCTTCTTTATGTTCTTCTCTCCATCCCAGACTTGGATCCCTGCCAAGCCTTAAAATCTCTATTTGTGATTAATCTCAAAAGGCGTTTTTGTCTCACCTAAGCTACAGGTACAGTTACTGGTGCCAGTGTCCACTTGCTGAAGAAGCCCTGCAAGACGCGCACACCGATGTTCTGGACACCTGTTCCAGCGCTCAAGACTCCTGTTCCAGAGTTCGAGATATTACACCAATGTTCCGGACACCTGTTCCAGAGTTCGAGATATTTGTTCTAGTGTTCCTGACAATTCAACGAGTCCCTGATCACTGCTCTCCAGAGACTCATACTCATATGATCACCGCTGTTCCAAAGTAGCCCCACAGACTTTGTTCCAGACACCCGACTTTACATAAAATATAGCAAATTGACTCCCACAAATTATGGACAGTGCAAACTATAGTCCGTTATAATCAGACAGCTAGAAACACTTTGTCATGAACTTTGCTTTGGGTCCAAAAAACAAGTTAGGATCCTAAAGTAACATGTATTATCATTTTGTAATTTGAATTGTTTTTTATCTTAATTTTCTGTACTTTAGTAAATATTTCATACCTTTTCAATTTGTATTAGTAAACTAATCAGCAGTGGGAGTTGTTGCAGGACTCCTCTAAGAGCCCCTTTCTCTACCCTATGGAGGTTTTGGCTCAAAACATTAGCATATAAAAAGACATTGGGTGAGGTGCTGGGAGAAATTACCTGAAGGCATTTGACCCTGCCAGGAGCAGTTTACATTTGGCTTGCAGCTCCTCCCAGCTCTGCTGGGAGGCTTTGAATTTTCATCTCTAGATAGCCCAGCCCAGGATGGGCTGGGCTGGGAAGTTTGGGCGGATTTCTAGCTATAAAATAAGCTGCAAGAAGAAAGCTTTCTTCCTTTCCCCCCCCCCTTTGCCATTTCGGTTTCTCTTGGTGTTTTGCTTCTCCGTCCTCTTCATTCTCTGTTGGGCCTCAACACGTGGTGGCAGCCATCTTGGCCTGCACCTGGCTGGGGCCTAGCTGGGAACGCAGAGTCCGGAGGTTTTCCCTGCTCTTGGATTGTATATTGGAACCTGTAATAGTAAAGCCCTTTTAAAACTGCATCGGATTCCTGAGTTTTCATCCATTCCTTGCCAGCTTCGGAGGTAGAAGGGAATTCGTTTCCCGGCACTGTTGGGGACCCGGGCGGAGGTCCCCGACATGCGCTATTCCTGATTGATAAGCTATGAAATCAGAAATCTCCCTGCGTAACACATCCATTTCTTGGTTTGTTCCCAAGTTTCCTATATATTTCTTCTTTTTGTTCTTTCAATCTTATATCTAACTTCCAGACCTCTTCTTTCTATCCCTCGATTTTAACTCTCTGTTTGTCAATTTCTCCCTCTAAGTTGGTGCTTATCTTACTGATAGCCTTCTTCTGCTCTTCAAACTTTACTTCAAATTTTAAATCCTGTTTAATAATTTTACTTTCCTGTTCTTCAAAATTTTCCTCAAATTTTGAATCCAATTTAGTAATTTTATTTTCCTGTTCCTTTAATTTTGAATCCTGTATAATAATTTTACTCTCCTGTTTTTTTTTAATTTTTCCTCGAATTTTAAATCCTGTTCTTCAAATTTCTTTTCCTGTTTAATAATTTTGCTCTCCTGATCTTCTAATTTTTCTTCAAATTTTAAATCCTGTTCTTCTAATTTCTTTTTGAATTTTAAACTCTGTTTAATAAGTCTGTCCTCAAGCTTTAAGACCAGTCTATCTGTAATTTTATGATTCTCACTCATTTCTTTCATCTCCGAGCAAACCTCATCCCTTAAGGTTGCATTCAATCTATTACATTCCTCCCTCTATTAAACATTGCCCTCATGCAGAGGTACAGTTGAAGAATCGCAAGGACCCAGAAGATTTGTAAAAGGATAAAGTAGTTCTCAAAAAGGAACTTCATTAACTGGGCTATGTATGCTTCTGACCCAATAAAAGATACAATGTATCTATACCATGAGATATCCATCATTTTACTCACGGTTCGGAGGCAGATGATCTCTGTCCGATGATAATCAGGCCAGACGACGTTCTTCGTGCCCACCCAGGGATGCCAGCTGTATGGGAGCTCCGCCAGGGTCCCCAACAGTGCCGGGAAGCGAAGTTCCCTTCTACCTCTGAAGCCGGCGAGGAATGGATGAAAACTCAGAAATCCGATGCAGTTTTAAAAGGGCTTTACTATTACAGGTTCCAATATTCAATCCAAGAGCTGGGAAAACCTCCGGACTCTGCGTTCCCAGCTAGGCCCCAGCCAGGTGCAGGCCAAGATGGCTGCCACCACGTGTTGAGGCCCAACAGAGAATGGAGAGGACAGAGAAGCAAAATGCCAAGGGAAGCCGAAATGGCAAAAGGGGGGGAAAGAGAGCTTCTTTCTTCTTGCAGCTTATCTTATAGCCAGAAATCCGCCCAAACTCCCCAGCCCAGCCCATTCTGGGCTGGGCTATCTAGAGATGAAAATTCAAAGCCTCCCAGCAGAGCAGGGAGGAGCTGCAAGCCAAATGTCAACTTTTCCTGGCAGGGTCAAATGTCCTCAGGTAATTTCTCCCAGCACCTCACCCAATGTCTTTTTATATGCTAATGTCTTGAGCCAAGATCCGCCTGGAAAAACCTCCATAGGGTAGAGAAAGGGGCTCTTAGAGGAGTCCTGCAATGCAGCCTAAACATCCCTAACTGTACATCATATACACACAAGAAGACATAGTTTGCAACTGTCAAGGTAGTGATGGTAAATCAATGCAGAACTCCACCAAGCTCCATTAGTGAAATCACCAACCAAGTTGAGCCAAGTAATTAGGATGAGCTATATAACCTTCGCAAGAAGGAATTCCACAAGGAACTTTTAAGAATACATAAGGAGCTCAACTAAGCAATGTAGCACAGAGTCAATAAAATACAAGAGGAAATGAGAGCAGAACTGTGTAAAATGCAAATGAAAATACAAACAGAAATGACATATTAAAAATGTGATAGGTGAAATAAAAAATCCACTAGATGGCCTCCACAGCAGAGTAACAACTACTGAAGAAAGAATTAGTGATTTCGAAGACGAGATGCAAGACTCTCTAGACAACATCAGAAGAAAGAAAAAAGACTCACAATTAATGAACAGACAATAAGAGATAATCGGGATGAAATCAAAAGGAACAACATAAAGATCATTGGCATCCCAGAGGGGCAGGAAGAAAATCCTGATGAAGAAGGAACTGTCAAAGTCATCATTGCTGGGAAGTTCCCAGAATTAAAGATTGCTTATTCTGATTCAGGAGGCATAAAGGATACCGGCTAAAAGAAATCCAAATATGAATACTCCAAAACACATCCTAATTAGAATGATGAAAACCATAGATAGAGATAGAATTCTGAAAGCAACAAGATCAAAGAAGAAACTCACAAACTAAGGAGCATCCCTAAGAGTCACAGCAGACTCTTCAGAAGAAACAGTCCAAGCCTAAAGACAATTGTGGGATATTGTGAAAAGACTCAATGTAATGAAAGCTTCACCAAGAATTCTCTACCTACCTAGACTAACAATCAGATTTTAAGGAAAGATTTTTTTTTCTTCCTGTTCATCATCGATTTGCTCGAGCAGGCCCCAGTAACATCTCCATATGTCCTGTCTCATGCTAGTAGAGCCCAAGGGCGTCTGCTTGCTCCAGAAACATAAAGAGCCTCAATCCATTCCAGAATGAGGACTATAATTGTTACTGGTATTTGGCATATCAAATACAACACGGGTAGCTTGCCAGGCTCTGCCGTGCAGGTAGCATACTCTTGTAGTCATCTCCAAGTCCAGCATTTATTGATGAACGGGGCTGTGATAGGTTGGTCTGCTGGGTGGAGTTCTGACGAGAGGGAAGTCCGGATGTGGAAAATGGAGGCCCTCATGGAGTGGGGGGTCGTCTGGCTTGTTGCAAGGCTCTGCTGGTGTGGCGGGCCAGGGCTAGAAGCCGCCATCCCTCCTGGGCACCTCGTGAGTGGCTGGGCACAGGGAGAGCAAGTAGCAGCTCTGCCCCATGTCTGTGGGGGAAACATACACAAATTAATGAATAAGCAACAGCTCAGGAACTTCATAGACTCAAAACCAACTTTAAAAGAACTGAAGGAACTACTATAAGAAAAAACAAACCCCAAAAGCACAACAACCTTATTCAGGAAGATGGCACAAAATCCCATTTTCTCTCAATGTCAATGACCTAAATGCACCAATTAAGAGACACAGAGTGGCAAAATGGATTAAAAAACTTGAATCCAAGCTTCTGCTGCGTACAAGAAATGCATCTTTTGGGGAAAAGGGGACTCTCATCCATTGTTGGTGGGAATGTCAATTGGTATAGTCTTTCTGGAAAACAATATGAAAATTCCTCCAAAGATTAAAAATTGAGCTCCCATTTGACCTAGCCATACCACTCCAGGGGATATACACTGGGAAGCCAAAAACACACAAAGGAAACACCATCTGCACTTTTATTTTCATAGCAGCACTATTCACAATAGCCAGAAACTTGAAAAAACCAGTATTCCCGAGAACTGATGACTGGATGAAGAAACTTTGATACATCTACACAATGGAATACTATGTAGCTGTTAGGAAAAATGAAGTTATGAAATTTGCCTATGAATGGATGGACATGGAGAGGATCATGTTGAGTGAAATTAGTCAGAAGGAAAAAGACAGATATAGAATGACTGCATTTATTTGCATGACATAAGTATATACATATATACATATTATGATACCAAAAACCAATGTCGGGCGAAACGTGGATCAGGAGGTCTTACCAAAGATGGAAATTACCACAAACGTGTGGGAGTCAGAGGTTAGGTAAGACAGAGAAGGGAACATGTGCTAATAATTGTCGAAAGGGCTAATACCAACCTAGAACTGAGCATTAGATACAGGCAAAAAACAAAGATGATGGCCTCTAAGTGTATGTATTGCAATTCACAATATGTAAGAGAAGGAAGAGAGAGAGAGAAAAGAGAGAGAGAAAAGAGATAAAGAACCTGCCACAGAGACAGGCTATGGGAGGGAGAGGGAATCGGGGAAAATGCTGGTGGGAAATGGGCACTGGTGGAGGGATGGGTGCTGGAAAACTGTGTGACTGAAACCCCCAAACATGAACAATTTGTAATTGTATAACTCATGGTGGTATAATAAAATATCAATTAAAAAAAAAGAAATGCATCTGAACAATCAGATCCAACACAGACTCAAAGTTAAAGGCTGGAAAACAATTCTCCAAGCAAACATCTCCTCCAAAAAGGCCAGAGTGGCCATACTAGTATCTGACAACATAGACTTCAGACTGAAAAAGGTGAGAAGGGACAGTGAAGGCCCTTTCCTAATAATTAAGGGATATATATAGGAAGAAATCACACTTCTAAATATACACACACCCGAGAGCCCAGCAAAATACGTAAACCGACTGCTAATAGACTTCAACGAAGACACTGAAAGTAACACAATTGTAGTTTGAGACTTCAACACTGCTCTATCAACTCCTGATAGATTGACAAGACTGAAACTCACCAAGGAATACTGGCACTGAAGGAAGAAATGGAAGAAAAAGAGCTGATAAGATATATACTGTTAGGTGACAAGCCCTACTGAGCTTTAACCTCCAGCTAAACTTAGCTTATGTGAAGAGCTGGTTCCTGCCTTTGGGGAATCTTGGAGCAGACACAATGGGAGTTAGGGCAGAATTGGACTGATTATTCATAATTTTATACGGCATAAATATTTTTATCACGAATCTCATTTGCCCCAGGTCAATATTTTGTTCCCATGGGTCCCCGCGTGGTTTATACATGTATATCCCAGGAGTACTTAGTCATGTTGGATCAACCATCACTTGATCAATTGATAATCTGTTATTCATCGACTTTCTTGAGTGGGTGCCAGTAATATTTCCATTTGACCCTATCAAGTGCCAGTGTAGCCCACTGGCAACTGGTTACTTCAAGAATACGAAGAGCCTCAACCGTTTGTTCAGGGCCTTGACAAAGAAGTCTGACCATCTTGTAGGTGGGCGGTCATGTGATCTTTTGACATCCAGTGGGATACACTTGGTAACGACTTTAGTCCAGCGGTCATCTACAAATCGCATTACATGTCCATCCCTGTTGCAGGGCACCTAAAAGCCAAGGCATCTGCATCTGCCCTGGATTGCCTCCTGCAGGTCACTCCATAGATAGGGGGATAGTCTGAATGTGGCAGTCTTATCTGACCATGTATTCTGTACTCGCTGGTATAAATATTCTCTCATGCTACCACAAGCATCGTGGGACTAGCTAGATCTTACCAGCATATTTGCCTGGCCATGTTGGATCTCTAAGTAATTAGACCAGAGAGAAATGCTGTTTGCCTCCAAGCAAGCAAGCATGGCTCCCTGATAACTCAAAGGCAACTAAAATACAAAACTACCGTGAAGTAGACGAGATTCTTGTGAAGGCTTGGAGAAATATTTAACTGGCATTAGTGTTAGTCTTTGGTACAGAGACATGCCATCTCAGAAACCCCCTTCTCTACCCTATAAAGGCAATTCCAGGCAGATCTTGGCTCAAGACATTAGGTGAGGTGCTGGGAGAAAGTACCTGAGGGCATTTGATCCTTCCTGCCAGGGGAAGTTACATTTAGCTTATAGCTTCCCCCAGCTCTGCTAGGAGGCTTTGAATTAGCTCTGGGTCCTTGTAAACAACCAGATGGTCTCCTGAAGTTGCTACATTATATAGAGCTATTTTCCTGTTTTCATCTCTAGATAGCCCAGTCCAGAATGGGCTGGGCTGGGGAGTTTGGGCGGATTTCTAGCTATAAAATAAGCTGTAAGAAGAAAGAATCTTTTTTCCCCCTTTTGCCATTTCGGCTTCCCTTGGTGTTTTGCTTCTCCGTCCTCTCCATTCTCTGTTGGGCCTCAACACATGGTGGCAGCCAGCTTGGCCTACACGTGGCTGGGGCCTAGCTGGGAACCCAGAGTCCGGAGGTTTTCCCTGCTCTTGGATTGTATATTGGAACCTGTGATAGTAAAGCCCTTTTAAAACTGCATCGGATTCCTGAGTCTTCATCCATTCCCCACCAGCTTCAGAAGGTAGAAGGGAACTCGCTTCCCGGCACTGTCGGGACCCCGGCAGCACTCCCGACACATCCCACCTGATTTTCGATGCCTTGGCAAATGAGATAGCGTCCCTGACTCTGAAACAGCGATGGAGATTGGAACTCCAGATTCCTTCTCTCACTTGAGTGAAGCGTGATATTCCAAGCATAGCTCCTTCAATTCCTCTTTGGGAGACCCGAGTATCATTCTCATCCTGCTTTCGTAGGGGCTAGGTCTCTGAGGCGTATGTTAATGCAGGGAGAACAGTGAAGTTGAAGAGATTGCCCGGCCGGAGGTTCTTTGTCTTTTAGCTATTTCTTCGATGCTTTTGAAGGTATTCCTGCCCTCTCCCGCACAGCTCAGGTTTTAGGTCATTCATCATGTTGACTTCTCGACCTAGGTCACATAACGCTGCATCGAGATGCTTGTTCCATTGAGAGTGAATGGAGCCTCTGGAACTAATTCATTTCTTATAAACATAGTTTTGTTGAGATTAGCTGCAGATCTATCTCTACATTCTCGGTCAAAGTCAGCCAGCATTTGTGCTGCTTGGCTAATAGTTGGTGTTATTAGAACGATGTCATCAGCGAAGCTGAGGTGGTGTAGTTGCCGACCGGCTATCTTCACTCCCATTCCTTCCCATTCTAATTGTCGCATGATGTTCTTGAGGGCAGTGCTGAAGAGTTTTGGTGAAATGGTCTCACCTTGCCAAACCCGTTTTGACATCGATGATCACTTCTTTGTAGAATGGTGAGATCCTGGTGGTGAATCCGTAATACAACTCACGAAGGATCTTGATGTATTGGGTTTGAACGCCCTGTTTGGTAGGGCTTTGATGACCGCTTCAGTCTCCACAGAATCAACGGCTTTCTTTAAATCAATGAACGTGAGACAGAGTGGCATCTTGAACTCTCTACAAACATCAGTGAGCTTGGTTACCGTGTGGATATGGTCGATTGTGCTGAATCCTTTTCGGAAGCCAGCTTGCTCACATGGTTGTCCTTCATCTAATGTTCTGCCAATCTTGTTCAGGATGACTTGAGTGAACAGCTTGTAGATGACAGCCAATAGGCAGATGGGTAATAGTTGCCAATGTCGTGGATGTCTTAATGTAATCAATTCTCCTAGTTCAGAGATATGCCAGTGCAACTCGGCGCAACTAATTGTCTCTGACTCTAAAGGTAATGCCAAAGTGAATTATTCTGATGGATTTTGGACCTGAGTGGGATCCAGAGTCTGGGATCTGCTTGCTATATATTCATGGTAAAAGTATTAATTCCATTTCCTACAAATTACATCCTGAACTGATTTCTGGTTCAGAGATGCACCCTCTCCTCTCTCTGCTAAGAAGATTTTCCCTCTGGAAATAAGCTCTGGATTTTGTGAAGTGAAGCAGGAATATCCCATCATGTTGGAGGTGCAGAGATGAGACTCCAGGCACAAGACATATTTCCTTTAATATTTTTAATAATCACCTGCCGGAGGGGCAGCAGCTCTCATCTTGGTGGCTGACTGACCGCAGCTGACTGACAGCAGCTAAGTGACCAGAGTTGACTGACTTGAGCTGACTGACCATTAAGAAAAGACCCCAACTTCCTTATATGCCAAAACAACAAAGGGCAGTAAAACAGAGCTAAGTTTATATAATTGACAATGCAAGGACATCTTACATTATTACCATAGGATTAGTGGGAAGAAACAACCAGGAGCCAGAAACCCACAGGAGGTGCTATCTTAGTGAGGGGAGATAAGCAAAGAATGCAATAGTTTGTTAACTTAGCCTTCCTAAATTGCCCCAGAAGATCAGGTCTTGTTCAGAAGACTCCATCTAGGGTTAATTAGAGCCAACAAGGGAATGTGCAGAGAAATTACCTAGGATAGCCTTGTCTGTGTAACTGCAGCTGGATTAACAGTCTCACTAGGGAATTTTACATACTAACTCTATTGGGAGACAGTCTACCAGAAGACCCTGTGTATCGGTTAACAGGCAGTATGCACCAGACCTTCCTTCACATATAGGAAGGAAGGTCCTTAGACCTTCCTTAGACTTCTAAGGTCCTTAGACCTTCCTTCCTTAGACCTACTTACTGCTACACTCACCTTTTTAAGAAGTGCCATTGGGAATCTAGAGAGTCCTTCACCTTTCCACACTACAAGGCACCATGCTCAAACCACTACCCAGAGCAGCCAATTCCCTGCAGCTCCTGTACTTAGTTGATTACCCACACACCACAAGCAAGAATATCCCATCAAACAACCCATAAAACAGACTTTCAAATACTTTCTTTTTTTGCTTTTTTTGGGTCACACCCGGCGATGCTCAGGGGTTACTCCTGGCTCTGCACTCAGGAATCACTCCTGGCGGTGCTCAGGGGACCATATGGGACGCCGGGGATCGAACCCAGGCCGGCACTGGCCGGCCGCGTGCAAGGCAAACGCCCTACCCGCTGGGCTATCGCTCCGGCCCTCAAATACTTATTTGGTCTATCGCAGCTTTTTTCAGAAAAAAAAAAATTAAACACCTACCTGATATTCATCTTAAGAGACTAACAGAAAAGAGCCCAAACAGCAAGCACTTAAGTCTATGACTTCTCTCCTTGAGTGTTTCAGCAGCTCCATAGGCCTGGGTTTTGCTGCCACATTGGTAAACTGCCAAAGCACTTCAGAGTAGGATCAAAGCTACTCTTCCTCTGCATCTCCTCACAGCTGGTGTTTCCGTTTCCTCCCACCAGGTGTCCCCAGAGCTCTGATTCCACCTGCACTGGCACACCTGCACTCAGCTCCCCTCACACACTGTTCTCATCCCTTACTTGATGTGACCCCACTCTCCAGGGTTGTCCTGCATACCAACCCCTACACTCAGCTCCCACCTGGCTTCAATCTGCTCCTCCACACTCAGATCCTGAAGTGCTGAAGCTCCTCCTTCAACCTCACAACTTCCCTTACATCTCCTTACCAAACTTTATATTGCCCCAAACTTGTAACCTGGGCGCTCCGGATGCTGCTTCAGACACTCATCTGCCCTCGGCAATATAAGCAGGTGCATGTGGGGCTACGAGCAATGCTTCCAAGGAATAAAACCAAGATACGGTCTGAAGAAATGACACTGTCACTAGCCCAGAAGCCGAAAGGAAACTTCAACTTAGCGAAAGCAGGAATCAAGCACTGATGAGGCAGGGAACGAAATAGAACGAGCCCAGAGAAGGCTGAAGCCCCACAGGTGTTGCAGGACTCCTAAGGGCCGCTGCATCTGCTCTGGATTGCCTCCCGGCAAATCACTCCGTAGATAAGGGGGTAGTCTAAATGTGGCAGTTTATCCGACCATGTATGCTGTACTAGCTGGTATAAATATTCTGCCATGCTATCACAATCATCGTGGGACTAGCTAGATCTTACCAGCATATTAGCCTGGCCACGTAGGACACCTAAGTAATTAGACCAGAGAGAAATGCTGTTTGCTTCCAAGCAAACAAGCATGGCTCCCTGATATACTCAAAGGCAACTAAAATATAAAACTACAATGAAGTAGAGGAGACTTGTGAAGGCTTGGAGAAATATTTAACTGGCATTGGTGTTGGTCTTTGGTACAGTGACATGCCATCTCAGAAACCCCCTTCTCTACATTACAAAGGCATTCCCGGCTCAAAACATTAGCACAGTAAAGGCCCTAGGTGAGATGCAGGGAGGGATTACCTAAGGGCATTGGACCCTCCCTGCTTTCCATAACAGTGGGAGGAAGGTCTGAGTTACAGGGATATAAACTAGCCGGTTCCCGCTCTCCCTTCCTTCTTCCTTGTGGGATTTCTCCTTGTGAGCGTTCATTCCCCTTGGAAGCTTTTACACGTGGTGGTCGCCATCTTGGCCTACACGTGGCTGGGGTTCTAGCCTGGAATCCTAAGCATCGGGTTTTTCCTTTTGCTGATTTGTATGCCTGAACCTGTGATAAGTAAAGCCTTTTAAAACTGCATCGGATTCCTGAGTTTTCATCCGTTCCTCGCCGGCTTCAGAGGTAGAAGGGAACTCGCTTCCCGGCACTGTCGGGGACCCCGGCAGAGCGCCCCGACACACAGGGACAGGAGAAACTTAAGCAGGAATAAAAATCCTTAACAGGGAAGCAGGACAACACAATTTCATTGTTCTCTGCAGTCACAACACTGTAACAAAAAAAATCTTTTCTAAACTGTAAGCTCCAAGGCTGGCAGATTGGTGAACACCAACTAGTAAAGCGCTACAACAGCAGGTGTCTCTCTCTAGGCCCTTTGGAGAAGTCTGCATCCTCCTGAGAAACTGGTACCCTCCCTTCTTACACACAAAATAAACTACTTTATTTCACTGCTCCTTTCCTCGTGACTTTTTTTTCTTTTTTCCTTTTGGTCACACCTGGCGATACTCAGGGGTTACAATAACTCTGCACTCAGGATTTACTCCTGGCGGTGCTTGGGGACCATATGGGATCCGGGGACTGAACCGGCTGGGTATGGAACGCGGGTCCCGCATGCAAGGCAAGCACAGCCGCCCCACCCTGCATTCGTTGCTTTTATTTTGGGGGCACACCCAGCAGCGTTCAGGGGTTTCTCCTAGCTCTGCACTCAGAAATCAGTCCTGGCGGACTCGGGACAGCACGGGATGACGAGGATACAACAGGCAAGCCCCGAAGTTGCTGGTGTCAACTCTCTGGGCCCTGAAATTCTTCTCTCCAAGGAGCGGTGGAAACCCGGGGCCATGTGGGCAGAGTGAGGGCGGACTTCCCTTCCCTAAACTACAATCCCTCCCTCCCGACCGCACACGGGGAGGCTCGGGTGAGGCTGGGACCCCACCCCCGTCGTGAGACCCCGTGACCGCGGCTGCAGCTAGGCCCGTCCTGCGGGGCTGCTGGACCCGGGCTCCATGCGCGCAGCGCTCCCGACACTTCCTCAGTCCTGACCCACCCGGGCACGGTCGGAGACACGGGAAGCCGGGCAGGGGGTCGCACTGGCTCCCGGGACCCCACTTCTCCCCTGACTCGCTCCGCTCACCGGCTCTGCCCTCCCACTCCTGGTTCCAGAGCCCCGGTCCGCCCGTCAGCCTCAGGACGCGCTCCCGGCGCCTCACCGGCTCCCGCTTCTTCCCAGCTGCGTCCGGCGCCTCAGACCCTCCTTCGGCGTCGCAAAGGACCTGAGGGAACCTTCCCCAGTTGGAACAAGTGCAGGGAACAGCCCCGGACGCCAAAGAAGGAAGTTCCGGTGGCAAAGGCGCTGCTTCTTCCGACAATAGAAAAGGAATCGGAAGTAGTCACAGAGCGCCTGAGGCCCCGCGGTTCCGAGCGGACTACATTTCCCACAATCCTCTGCGCCGGCTCCTCCTGCCTGCGCGGTGTTTTTATTGACTCTGGCTCAGCTGTTTTGGCTGAAGCCCAGAGATGG
This sequence comes from Cryptotis parvus, assembly GCA_021461705.1. NCBI lineage: Eukaryota > Metazoa > Chordata > Mammalia > Eulipotyphla > Soricidae > Cryptotis > Cryptotis parvus. The sequence goes on from JAJIBD010000147.1 coordinate 49,667, forward strand.
TTGAAAACAGTAACTGGCATAAAAGGTTCTGCGAGAGTTCACCACGGAACTGCCTCGTGATTCTCACACAATGTCAGGAAACCTGCAGAAGGACATTGTTACCGAGAAGGGGATGTGAAGTAGAGCCTGAGAAATGCTCAGAATGTCTCTGTTTCCCAGGAGACAGCACCCTAGAGAAAGGGGTAAAAGTGTTCGTCTACATAATCTGAAAATATGGACTGGCATCTCAGGAAACTTCTTAATGGTAAAAATGGATGTTTTTTCTTAGACATTCGTACTTATAATTTTGTTGATATATCCCAGAAACTTAAATGGGGTTTTGCTTTGTTCACCTTTATTTGGTTTACTTTTTATTAAAAATGAAGTCTTTGCTTTATTCATTTTGCTTTATTCATTTATTTTCTCATACAACTGGAACACTTACCAAGGTTCACATAGAAACTATTTCTGTGGGATGCAGTCATTAGTCTGGTCCAGAATAAACATTTTCAAGCTGTCTGGGATTTGTATAATATTCACTAAATGAACAATTAACACAATAAAACAGCGACGCAGGCAGGTAAGTAGGTGGAGACAGGCTGGCAATGAGTTCTCCAGATGCTGAATAAACTAAATGGGTCTCTGGAGCAGTCACACAGCAATAGGTGCTTGCCTTACAGGGTCAATCTTATATGGTCCCTTGTCTTGCACACTGTCAACCATATGGTCCCTCATTCCCGGTAGGAATGATTCCTAGATGCAGAGCCAGGCATAAACCCTGAGCATCGCTGGGTGTGGCCCATAACACAGTAAAGAAATAAGTGACTCACTAGGTCAAAACCCTACAGTAGCCAAAAAGCAGCTTGGCCTGGTGCACTTAGTGGACACAGGAACTGAGATCTTCTAAGACTCTGACTGGGGCCAGACTGATAATACCATGGGTAGGGTGTTTGCATTGCATGCGGTTCCACAAAGGTTGCAACCCCGAATTCACAGTCCCCAGGCAATAACAAGAGTAATTACTGAGTACAGAGCCAGGTGTATCCCCTGAGCATCACCAGGTGTCACCCAAAAAATGAAAAAAAAAGACAAAATAGCCCCATCAGGCCCAGTGAAGGCCGGGCAATCCTCCAGATAGAAGCCCCAAGAGGGAAAAGGTTTGTGATAGAGACATGAAGGTGATTCACGAAATGTTCAATGGCATTTTTCCTTCGCAATGCTCAGCCCACAGAGTGAGTCTATGAAGAAAGACCCGTGTCCCTATGGGTGCAGTTTTGGAGATAAAGCTACAGCACCAACTTGACAAAGGCAAGGACGTCATCCCATTCTAGAGTGGTGCCCTATATTTCCAGATGATATTTCTACCCTCAGCTCCACCCCTCTGGATAAACCCACTTACTCTATTGAATTCATATTCAGTCTCTCCTTCCTTATAAATAAAAGTTATTACTTTACTGTGCATTTCCTTCTAAAATTTTTCACTGTGTTTTTATGGTTTTTGTTTTTTGTTTTTGTTTTTTTTTTTGCTTTTGGTTAACACCTGGCATTGCTCAGGGGTGACTTCTGCCTCTGCACTCAGGAATTACTCTTGGTGGTGCTCTGGGTACCATGTGGGAGTCCAGAGATCAAACCAGGGTCGGTTGTGTGCAAGACAAATGCCCTCCCCATTGTGCTATAGCTCTGGCCCCTGAATTTCTTCACTGAGAGGTCAGGAACAGACCTGGGTTATCTCGGGTAAAAAAAAATCAGGACTTTCTTTCCTGTGAAGACCATTTCCTTATTCCAGCCTGAACCCCATGCCCACCCAATAAGTGGATGGTAGGCTTAACATCTCCTGATTCACGGTACATAAATTGCTGCAGTTTTATCTGTTTCATTCAAGAGAGCTTGGCTTCATTGAGATGTCGCCTCTCTATGATCATTGTTTAATACTGCTATAGAATTTCAGGCATATGTAAGGGCTGAAGAGAATACAGCCGATAAGGCACTTGCCTGCACTGAAACAGGCCTTATCGCAGTTGTTGGGTACTAGATAAGTAAAGGAGAGAGACGGGATGAATAGTGTATGGAAACCTTCAACGCATATGGCTGATGCTTGGCAGCAGAATGTTGCCCCACCAGGGTCTTGTAATAATCTCTGCTTCATATCCATGAAGGATAACCTCTTGAAAAATCCCGTTACGTGAGGAGCTATTAGGAAAATCACAATTTTTTTTTATAAATCCCACTAGCTATTATTAATTTATAGGGAATAGATCTATTGGAGCAATGGTGAGTACACATAACTATTTCTAATGTTAGACCATCGCTCACTATAGTGTCTCCAGAGACAGAAATGTAGATAAAGGAAAGTTCATTAGCTCAGCACTTGAGGAGCACTGGAGAAAAGGGCACGAAAGGACCCCTTGAGTCGAAGAGATCCAATGACCCCATTCTGTCTTAAGACACTGTTTTTATACATTCTTGCCCACAACCTTAATGATACATACCCACACTCCTGATCTTATCTAGAGCAAGGCAGAATGGAATACAGAAGCAGAAAACAGCAGTTAAGATATCCTGGTCAGGGGATCAGGTCTGCATTCTTCCCCTTAATGAGCTCTTTCCTGCTGATACTCAAACATGCCCCTGCTCTTCCTTGGTGGCCGCTGTGGGCACCCTGATCTGGGTCTGGCTTAGATTTGCCGAGTCATCTCTTATTTTCGTGCCCTTTTCTCCAGGCAGGTCTGTCTCATGGTGGTGCTCACACAATATTTTTTCATCCATGTCAGACTACTCATGAGGTCAATCAAATAAGGCTCAAGAATCCAAATTATGATCATGGCTACTGTTGCCTCTTGCCCTCAGCCCTCATCCAGGTGTGGAAATCTACTCAGTCCATCGGGATGGAACTGTGGTCCCAGAGTATAGTAATATTGAAAATGGAGGCCCCGAAAAACCAGACCGCAAAGAGTTAACAGGGATACAATGCAATAAAAAGGAATGCTAATTGGGCTTTGCAAGGCTTGTTAACCAGATACCTAAGGAGGTGACTCACAGTAAATTTCAAGTCTCCTAATTGCCTAAAGTTAATAAGGATTGACAACCAGATACCTAGGGAAGTGACTCCAAAATATCCCTGTGTAAACACTCTAAAACTCTAACCATCAGTGTGACATCTTGGGAGTTCCAGCAGTAAATCTCAAGTCTCTCCCAATCTCCTGAGTTTGCTATATTGCAAAAGTTCTTTGTCTTAGAGTGCTATAAAAACTGTGCTGTAACTCAATTCGGGGCTTTTAGCCTCTAGCCTGTCAGTGGTTATGCTTAGAGTCCCAGCATGCTTGGAAAATAAAACCTTTGCTTTTGCATAAGTCCATCTCTTGGAGTCCTCCTTGGTGGGTGATCGGTGCCCGCCTGCTTGCGCTTTGCAGTCTAAAGTGTGAGCAAACTCAGGTCACACCAGGATAACTAGTGCAGCTCTCCACTTCTCTGCTTGTGTGAATGTGTGCTGAATGTGTGAATGAGTGATTGAGGCCCCATGGCTTCAGCTATGGGGTCTGATTGGGCTCTAACCTGCAGTCTGTGAAGTCCTTAATGTCTCATGGGTACTTGCTTCTGAGACAACAAGGCATGGGTGAAAGAATGACGCCTCGCCCACAGAACACAAAGACAGGAACCAGAGGTAACTGATAAAATGTCAGAGGTAACTGATAAAATAATGGCTCAACCAAAAGTAACTGATAAAATGATAGTTCGACAAGAGCACAGCAGGAAGGGCCTTAAGCAAATAATTCCAGGGAGGGCTATAAGGCAAACATTCCCGAGAGGTTGCATCTGATGTCCCCCCTCCGTATTTGGTATGGTAGGTGACTGGGCCCATGCCGTGCCAAATATGGAAAGAAGTATTAGGCACTCTCAGATTGGTGGGTGATGGTTACCTGGTGCAGAGTGATTGGCTGCCTGCGCGCAGACCTTGATATAATATTTTAAACCTATTGGATAGTTATGCGCGGGCTTTTCTGTAGCGCGGGAATTATTCCTTAAAAGATCCTCCCTGGAAGGGCTCGGGGCTCTTAGCCACTGACCGCTTGGGGTCATGCTATGAGCCCGAGTATACTCGCTTATTAATAAAACCCTTGCTTTTGCATGGGACTTGGTCTCTCAGAGTTTTCCTTGGTAGGTGCGGCGTTCCTAGGCTCCCAGTCAGTCACCCCATCGGGTGGCCAACCCTTACATGGGGATTATATGTGTGGCCCAATGCCAAGGACATCTTAAGATCCCGTGAGGGGTCCAGCCAGGTGAGCATCAGAGAGTTGCCCATCCCTAAATCTCCACCTATTCCCTATTCCTGCTGCTCTGTATCCTTTACTTCTGGAGAGTCTGTATTCTGTAATGGCCGAAACTAACATTAGAAGACTGTTAAAGCAGCTTTCTGGGGGAGCATTTAGAAAGGGGCATATTGAGCCCACAGGCCCTGGAACTCCCCTGGTTGTAATAAAAAGAGATCAGGAAAATGGAGAATGCTGACTGATTTGAAAAAGGTAAATGCAGTAATTGAACCTACAGGGTCTTTACAACATACCTTGTACTCACCAGCAAGGATTTCTAGAAATTGTAAGATTATTTTAATGGATTGAAAAAACTCTTTCTTTACCATCCCTCTGTCAGAAGCAGATAAGGAAAAGTTTGCTCAATCTTTAAATGATTGAGAACCAAATACCAGATATCAGTGAGGGTTCTGCCTCAAGGCAAGCTAAAGAGACCCATCATTTGTCAAAAACATGTTGATCTGGCCTTACAGTGGATAAAGAAGTCATTCCCTCAGGCTTATCTTAGTCATGATATGAATGATAAATTAATAGTCATCCAAACTCAGGATTGTCTTCAGGCTGTTATACCAGTATTAAAAGAACAATTGATTCAAACAGGGCTTTGCAGAACTCCAAGAGCCCCAACCCCTGAGCATCACCAGGATTAATTCCTGAGATCAGAGCCAGAACTGACCCATAGCATCTCTGGGTGTGGCCAAAACACTACAATAAAATAAACACACACACACACACACACACACACACACACGGAATGAGATCTGATTTATCTGGGGGAATCCCTACTTGTGGACTCAGTAACTTATTTTACAATTGAGAAGAGATATTGGTTTGAATAGCCCTCATTACTAGTCCCTTCTACCAAGTTATTATTAGAGTGGGTAGAAGCTGGAATTTTTGAAGCACAATTAGATTGATTCTCTCTTGATGAGGAAATAAGTTTGTTAAATTTCCCTCTAAACATCTGCCTACAGGATTCTATTTATTTATTTAGTTAGTTATTTCTTTATTAATTTATTAGATTTCATAACCTGGCCAACTCAGGGAATATCCTACCTCTGCACTCAGAAATTACTCCTGGCAGCACTTGGAGGATCATATGGATACCTGGAATTTATCCTGGTTAGCCTGGTGCAAGGCAATTGCCTTACCCGATGTACTATTGCTCTGGCCCATGGCCAGAGGATTTTAAAATCAAGTGGAAAGTAGAATGAATATGTTTATCTAGTCCAACAAAAAACAGACAACTTACTTAGAGAAAATAGGAAAAATCATTTACTTTGGACAAGGTTATTTAAAGGAAATTAATGGTCTATATTATACCACCGTGAGATATACAATTACAAAGATGTTCATGTTTGGGTTTCAGTCACACAGTGTTCCAGCACCGTCCCTCCACCAGCGCCCATTTACCACCACCAATGACCCCTGATTCCCTACCCCTCCCACAACCTGCCTCTATGGAAGTCACTTTTTCTCTTCTCTCTCTCTCTCTTTCTTTCTCTCTCTCTTTCTCTTTTGTGCTTGGGACCATACTCAGCTGTGCTCATAGTTTCCTTCTAGCTCAGTGCTCACTTGGAGCTGGTCCTGGATGGTCTTTTGGGAGCATGTGTGGTTCTAATATCAAATCAGGACAGGGTATAGAAGTATGCAACAGTAGGACTTGGAAATGCCTTATCTAGGGTGCCACGTTCAGCATCACAGGATCCCGCAGGCTGGGTGTAGTGTTAGAGTTCCCAGAATGCCAATATACATCCTCCTCTTATACGTTGTGGCTTTCAATACGCTATGGGTTATTTAGACTTCTAATTAATATTATTTATTTATACTAAATTTTATTTATTGCATCATTGTGTGATGTACCATTACATAGTTGTTCATGATTGGGGGAAGATGAAGGGGAGTGAAAAGGGAAGTGAAAGGAGAAGCTAAAGAGAAGGAGGAGAGGATGGAAAGGAGGGAAAGGAGAAATGGGGAAAGGGGAAGGGGATATTACGAGGAAAAGGAAGATAGGAGGAGGAGGAGAAGGACAAGGGGGAAGAAAGACGAGCAGGAGTAGGAGAGGAAGATATGGAGGAGGAGGAGGAGGAGGAGGAGGAGGAGGAGGAAGACAAGGAGGAAGAGATCTTAGATTTTCAGGGGGATAAAGTAATTTTTAAAAAAGACAACAGTAGATTAGAGTTACAAAAACATTGTACAGCATACTTCAAAAGCTACAACAAAAGAAATTCCATTAATAAGACCAAATGATATGACTCGTTTTAATTTTTGTTTTTTGGGACACACCTGGGGATGCTCAGGGCTTACTCCCGGCTTGGAACTTTGGAATACCTCTCAACAGGGCTTAGAGTACCATAAGGGTGCCATGAAATGAACCCAGGTCAGATGACTTTAAACATCCTGTCTGCTGTCCTTCTCTCCTGCCACAAGATTTACTCTTCATAATATTCTTCTATATCCTTCAGCTGGCCAGGTATGATCATCTCATACATTTCAGTTCTTTTAACTAGAAATTTGTACCTTCTCACCATCTTTCAATCTTTCTTCATTGCTGAATTCTGGTTCTACTTTTTGTTTAGCAGCATCTAGAATAATCCCAACTTGGATCTGATTGTCCAGCAGCTAAGATGTGAATTATAGTGTAAGTAGTATTGTCCGAACCATTTGAGCATCTCTGTCTTAATCACACTAAGGAGCTTTGGGCGCCAGAGTCAATAAGCCCTAACACATGATGCCTCACACCAAGCCCTGTGGATCACTGGTTAATCCTAAAAGAGGTTAATTCACTGGATTTTAGCACTGCCCTCTTTGTAGGCAAACATCTTAGCAAACAGGGTAACTTCTGGCAAAGGACAGAAATTACTGACAGATGGGTGTATTTGGACTGGCCTGCGCAGAAGGGTAAGATTAAAGGTCTATGGTCACTAGAGATTCCTTCATGAATCACTCCTTTAAAGGGACATTTTGTGAGTTAATTCCAGCGTAACAGTCTGGGGTGGAAATTACCTTCTGGGAGTCCACAGTTGAACATATTATGAAGATCACAGAACATGCTGTTGGAGGGAAAAGCTATTTGCACCAGTTATCCTATTGCTCTTCTAGGGATTGGTGGCAAACACCATGCAAGGTGCTGTGCAGAGAACATCTCTCCTTTGCTTCTCTGAGAGTCAATACCCTTCCAGAAACAAAGGCTCAGTAGAACAGACGTCGAATCTCACTGTGGGAATTTCAAGGAACCCTGCCAAAGGGAACAGTGCTTATGAGGAGAATATAAATGACCCTTGAAGGATAAAATTATGCTATGATAGTAAGTGAACATATTGCCAGATAATTCTTTAATTTGGGTGTCTTTTTTTTTTTTTTTTGGGTCACACCCGGCAATGCTCAGGGGCAACTCCTGGCTCTGCACTCAGGAATTACTCCCAGTGGTGCTGGGGGACCATATGGGATGCCAGGGATTGAACCCAGGCCGGCATGGGCCGGCCGCATGCAAGGCAAATGCCCTACCCACTGGGCTATCGCTCCAGAATTTGGGTGTTATTTATCTTACTCTTTTCTTCTCAATCTTAATGGTTCTTTAGCACTTTATGTCAGTTCTGGTATCCAACACAGACCTGATTTGTATGTATTGTTAAGGCATCTCCTCAACAGAGTGAATTTAAATCTGTCACTTATATAATTAAAGTCTTTGTATAGAGTTAGCATTTTAAAATGAGTTCTTTGTTTGTACTTTTGTAGACAACAAAACATTTCTGACATTTTATTTTAAAAGTCAGAATAAGAACAACTGTTGAGTTGCTGGGTATGATGCAAAATCTAAAAAAGAAAAGGGATAACAATATATTTTTATTTTTGATGGTTTTAAACTTTTTAGTTTCCATGAGCTGGATAGATGTCCCAAGGGGCTAAGCACATGCTCTATGTCACGTGATTACCCCAAGCGCCACCATCAGGCCCCTTCTCCCCTGCAGTGCAGAGTAGGAGAAGTGGGTCACTGAAAACCACCAGTGTGGCCCGAGGACAAAAACAACAGCAAAAAAGTGTTTATTCTCTGTACCTCTAAAGTTTAAAATTCCAAAAAATGTTTCATAATTAGCAAGTCAGAATGCTATTTACTTACTCAGATATCTATTTATAACTCTGATTTGGATTTCTAAGCAATTAGTTATGTTCCTGTCTAACACTTTAAAAATACAGTGACATTATTCTAAAAATGAATACATAAATCACTGTCACTGTCTTCCCGTTCATCATCGATTTGCTCGAGCGGGCACCAGTAACATCTCCATATGTCCTGTCTCATGCTAGTAGAGCCCAAGGGTATCTGCTTGCTCCAGGAACATAAAGAGCCTCAAACCATTCCATCAGGTCATGGGAATGAGGTCTATAATTGTTACTGGTATTTGGCATATCAAATATGACATGGGTAGCTTGCCAGGCTCTGCCGTGCAGGTGGCATACTCTTGTAGTCACCTCTGATCTCCAGCATTTATTGATAAACCGTGTGGCCGCAACCGGCCGCACGAGCCGGGCTGTGATCAGCTCTTCTGCTGAGTGGAGTTCTGACAAGAGGGAATTCCGGATGTGGAAAATGGCAGCCCTCATGGAGTGGGGGTCGTCTGGATTCAGAGGCTCTGCTGGGGTATCGGGCCAGGGCTAGAACCCGTCATGCCTCCCGGGCACCTCGTGAGCGGCTGGGAACACGGAGAGCTGGTAACAGCTCTGCCCCATATCTGTGAGTCTCAGATATGATACTGGTAATTGTTTTTTTTTTTGCTTTTTGGGGTCACACCCAGCAATGCTAAGGTGTTTGTTTGCCTTGTACATGGCTGACCCAGGATCAATACTGGAACCCCATCTGGTTCCCTGAGACTTGCCAGGTGTGATCCCTGAGCACAGAGCCAGGAGTACGCCCTGGCCACCACCCCAGGTGTGGTCCCCCCAAAATAAAAATAAAGAAAATACAGATGCATAGCGGGTAAGATGGCATAAAGGGCCGAGTGCATGCATTGTATATCATAGTACTGGATCTGAGCCCGCTGCCCCCCACCCAGCAACACATAAATAAAATAAGTAATATTATACACCGTTGTTTTACTCAGGAACAGTCTTTGTGGGATGGGATGGAACCTCCAGCATGGCTGAAAGCTATAGGCTGAGTGGCTGTGTTTACAGTACTATATTGTTGGGGAGCTGCTGGGGAAGCTGCTGGGGAACAGTACCAGGAAGTGAGTTCCCTTCTACCTCCAAAGCCAGCTGGGAGTGGACGAAAACTCAGGAATCCGGCAAGGTTTTAAAATGCTTTACTTATCACAGGTTCAGGCATACAAATCAGCAATAGGAATAACCCTGTGCTTAGGATTCCCAGCTAGACCCCAGCCACGTGTGGGCCAAGATGGCGCCCACCATGTGTTAAGGCCCTGGAGAGAGGAGACAAAGACAAGACTCCAGCAGAAAGGGGAAGAGTGACCCAAGAAGAGTGTGAGCCCCAAAAGAGAGCCCAAAAAAGAGAGAGCCCAAAAAGAGCGCAAGAGAGGAACTGGGCTAGTTTTATCCCCCTGCAACTCAGACCTCCCACTATTATGGGAACAGGCAGGGTCAAATGCCCTTACGTAATTTCTCCCAGCACCTCACATACACCCTTTTAGATGCAAATGTCTTGAACCAAGATCTGCCTGGAAATGCCATTATAGGATAGAGAAGGGGGTTTTTGAGAAGGCATGCCTCTGTAGCAAATACTATACTAATGTCAGTTAAATATTTCTCCAAGTCTTCACAAGAGTCTCATCTTTACTTCATGGTAGTTTTTTTTATTTCAGTTGCTTCTGAATTATCAGGGAGCCATGCCTGCTTGCTTGGAGGCAAACAGCATTTCTCTCTGGGCTAATAACTTAGAGATCCAATGTGGCCAGGAAATATGCTGGTAAGATCTAGCTAGTCCCACGATGATTGTGGTAGCATGAGAGAATATTTATACCAGCCAGTACAGAATACACGGTCAGATAAACTGCCACATTTAAACTACCCCCTATCTACGAAGTGACCTGCAGGAGGCAATCCAGGGCAGATGCAGAGGCTCTTAGGTTTCCTGCAACACTATATGAGCACAAGGAAATTACTTTCCTGAAAAAGATCTTAACAGCTTCACCTCCCATACTGCTCCTCAAAATGCCAAAGATACCCCGTGTCATTTTACATTAAATAATGTAAGTGGGGGCCCGAGAGATAATAGAGGGTAAGATGTGCGAACAACATTTAGATACTTGACAGCTGTTTCATAGTCTCTTTAAAATTTTTCATGTGGTTGCATTTAAAAATAACTGCTCCATTTATATCTTCTCTTTTTAAATAAAAGAGCTTTACAAGTTATAGAGTTTGCCCTAGAATGCAGAATCTGTGACCAGTAGCATTAGCGCTTGAGACCAGGTAGGATCAATTTCAAACCACTGCTCTCAGCTACAGCACCGCTCCTTTTCTCTGAATGGTGAACAGGGTTCAGTCTTCCACCTTGTCGGGGATGCCACCGGGGTTCCCAACAGTGCCGGGAAGCGAATTCCCTTCTACCTCCGAAGCCAGTGGGGAATGGATGAAGACGCAGGAATCCTATGCAGTTTTAAAATGCTTTACTTATTACAGGTTCAGGAATACAAATCAGCAATAATAAAAACCCTATGCTTAGGAATCCCGGCTAGAACACCAGCTACGTGTAGGCCAAAATGGCGGCCACCACGTGTAAAGGCCCTATAGAGAGGAAACAAATATAAGACTCCCACAAAGGGTGCAATCCCCAAAAGAGAGCCCAAAAGGAGAGAGGAAAAGGAGAAGAGAGAGAGAGGAAGAGGAGAGAGAGGAAGAGGAGAGAGAGAAGAGAGAGAGAGAGAGAGAGAGAGAGAGAGAGAGAGAGAGAGAGAGAGAGAGAGAGAGAGAGAGAGAGAGGAAGCAGGCTGGTTTTATACCCCTGCAACTCAGATCTCCCATTATTATGGGAAGCAGGAAGGGTCAAATGCCCTCAGGTAATTTCTCCCAGCACCTCACCTAGGCCCTATTATATGCTAATGTTTTGAGCCAAGATCTGCCTGGAAATGCCTTTATAGGGTAGAGAAGGAGGTTTCTGAGATGGCATGTCTCTGTACCAAACACTAATACTAATGCCAGTTAAATATTTCTCCAAGCCTTCACAAGAGTCTCGTCTACTTCACGGTTGTTTTGTATTTTAGTTGCCTCTGAGTTATCAGGGAGCCATGCTTGCTTGCATGGAGGCAAACAGCATTTCTCTCTGGGCTAATTACTTAGAGATCCAACATGGCCAGGCAAATATGCTGGTGATATCTAGCTAGTCCCAAGATGATTGTGGTAGCATGAGAGAATATTTATACCAGCCAGTACAGAATATATGGTCAGATAAACTGCCACGTTTAGACTGTCCCCCCTATCTACGAAGTGACCTGCAGGAGGCAATCCAGGGCATATGCAGAGGCCTAGGCTTTTAGGTGTCTGCAACAACTCCCCCTGATTAGTTTACTATAAAAAATTGAAAAAGTACAAGATATTCAGTAACATATAGAAAATTAAGATAAGAAAAAACAATTCCAATTACAAAATGATAATACATGTTACTTTAGGATCCTAACTTGTGTTTGCACCCAAAGCAAAGTTCATGACAAAGTGTTTCTAGCTGTCTGATTATAACGGACTATAATTTGCACTGTCCATAATTTGTGAGAATCAATTTGCCATATTTTATGTAGAGTCAGGTGTCTGGAACAATGTCTTTGGGGCTACTTCTGGAACAGCAATAGCGGTGATCATATGAGTATGAGTCTCTGGAGAGCAGCGATCAGGAACTTGTTGAATTGTCAGGAACACTGGATTGGGTCTCAGGAACACTGGAACAAATATCTCGAACTCTGGAACAGGAGTCTTGAGCACTGGAACAGGTGTCTGGAACATCGGTGTAGGCGCCTTGCAGGGCTTCTTCAGCAAGGGAACACTGGCACCGGTAACTGTTCCTGTAGCTAATTTTAGGTGAGACAAAAACACTTTTTGAGATTAATCACAGATAGAGATCTTAAGGCTTTGGCAGGAATTCAAGAACATGAAGAAACTTCAACACCTTGTAAAAGGAAACATTAGGAAAAACTTTTTTTGCAAATTATTAAATCTTTGTAGTGAGCACTGTTTTAGGAGTCTCAGAGTATTGAGCACTGTATTGCAAGTTTACTGCTTTCCAATATCTTATCCTGTGAATAGAATCATTAGAAAAACTTTTTTCATTGATTTAGCAAACTTTTTTTAATGAGTACTGGAATCAGAGTCCAAAGTCTCACACATCATAGAGGAAATTTGTAGAAGCCAAGTTCTTTTCCTGTGAATCTCTGAACAAAAGCATTACAAATTTTATTAGTTGTTAGCAGATTTTGATATTGAGCACTATACTTGGAGTTCACCCTTTTTTTCTCCTTTTTAAATTTTTTTACCTGTAAAAAAATTGGAACAAACATCTCTGAACATCAATGGAACAAACATCTCTGAATGCAGCAGTTATGTGTACCTAGGTCGAGAAGTCAACATGATGAACGACCTAAAACCTGAGCTGCGCAGGAGGAAGAGAGCAGCATGGAATGCCTTCAAAGGCATCGAAGAAATAGCTAAAAGGACAAAGAACCTCCGGCTCCAGGCACATCTCTTCGACTCCACCGTTCTCCCTGCATTAACATATGCCTCAGAGACCTGGGCCCTACGAAAGCAGGATGAGAATGCTATTCGGGTCTCCCAGAGAGGCATCGAAAGAGCTATGCTTGGAATATCACGCCTCACTCAAGTGAGAGAAGGAATCGGAGTTCTGACCTCCGTCGCTATTCCAGAATCAGGGACGCTGTCTCGTTTGCCAAGGCATCTAAAATCAGATGGGCTGGACATGTAATGCGATTTGGAGACAACCGCTGGACTAGAGCCGTTACCGACTGGATCCCACGGGATGTCAAAAGATCACGTGGCCGCCCACCTACAAGATGGTCAGACTTCCTTGTTAAGACCCTGAAGGAACGGTTTGAGGCTCTTCATATTCCTGAATCAACCAGATGCCATTGGGCTACATTGGCACGTGATAGGGTCCAATGGAAATGTTACTGGCGCCCGCTCGAGCAAATCGATGAATAACGGGATTCAAGTGATCAAGTGATCAAGTGACCTGTAAAAAAAAACATTAGAAAACTTATTAATTTCTAAAACCTTGACACTGAACATCATACACGGCAGCCTATTTTCCTTCAAAACCTTAAAAAACTTCTTCATTAGTCATTCCTATATATAAAAACCTTAGAAAATTCTTACAAAATACTTTCTCCTTGAGGGTTATTTAGGTACTTTCACCTTTAAACACTTCAAAGCAGCAAAGAAACATTAAGACACACATTAAACACTTAGAAAATATATATAATTTTATGGTACCTTTTTTTGGAGGGTTATTTAGGTGCTTTTACCTTTAAACTCACTCCAAGGCAGGTTTTTTTTTTTAGTTAAGAAAGGAGTTATCTCCAGCTTAAGCATCAACAGGCTGCAATGCAAGGTTATTTTTCTTAAAGATGAACCAGGATCAACAGGCTGCAAAGCAAAATTATTGTTATTTAAGATGGAACATGTTCAAAAGGTTGTAAAGCAAGATTATCATTATTAAAAATGAACCAATCCGGGAGGTTTGAACAGCAGTTTGCAATTTTAAATTAAGACTTTATATAGAAAGAAATAGGTGTTTTTAAACCTGTATTGAAAGAAATTAGATGTTTTTAGACCAGCTAGCCATTTATAATCAATTTTTACTTAGGTGAATTTACTCGTTTTGAGTCTGCATCAGTGTTTTCCAGAGGCTCTACTTGAGACAAATTTAAGGTGAATAATGTTAAAGATACCTGTTTTTTGTTGCTTTAATAACTGAATTTTGAAAGTTTTTTTGAGCATGTCTAACACTTCGTCATTAGCCATAACATTTGCCATAAATCGTTCGCCAAAACCATCCATTTGCCAGAAGTTTTTTGCCATAAATATCCAATCAAATAACTTGTCTGCAAACCTTCAGCCACGTGGGACGGAGCACAGACAAATAAAAACTGGACAATTTAGTCCGGTTTGTGTTTATGGAAAGCTGTGGTACTTGTGAAGGTGGAAGGCAACTGTAGATTGAGCCTAATGCTCTTTTCCAGCTGAATTAAATAAAGATGCCACCAAGGAATTTGCCTTTTCGTTTCCTTAAACCAAAGGTCCGGGAAAGCCTTTACTTTAAACTTCACAACTTGCTTTCCAGGACTTGCACTCAGCTCCTGTTGGGAGAGGTGCGGTTTTATCACAAAAATCATAAGAGCCAGCATTAGAAAAGGCCAAAACAAGGAATAGTCATGAGGAACTTTGCGAAGCTTCCAGAGCTTTGCTCTTTGACTATTAAATTTAGAACAGGAGGAACTACAAGCCTTTTGAGGACTGGACAGGCTCGGGGAATTATTCCATTCCTCCCCTTCCTCCTCATCAGAGTTTGTAAGAATTTCAGGGAATCCCTCAAATTGAGATTCAGTCTCCATCAGAGGGGCATCTACGCCTTCGGAGGTATTAACTCCGGGCAGATTTTCAGTTTGAGAGTCTGCCTCCTCTGGAGGTTCCTTTTCTTCCAGTAGGTTATCATTAAGCTTTAAAACATGTTTGTTAGATTTAATTTCATGACTCTCTGAAAGAAAAGCAGGAGTTACAAAAGACACCACTTCTACTAGCACCTGAATAAACAGGTGAAGCCAGAACAAAGAATAAACCTCGGAGAGGTAATCCATTTTAACTCAGTTTAAATGCTGCTGTCAGCTTCAGGAAAATATCATCAACATCTCGGTGGGACCTCCAGATGCAGGGGTGCCCACCCAGGGATGCCAGATGTCCAGGACACCGCCAGGGTCCCCAACAGTTCCGGGAAGCGAAGTTCCCTTCTACCTCCAAAGCCGGCGGGAATGGATGAAGACTCAGGAATCTGATGCAGTTTTAAAAGGCTTTACTTATCACAGGTTCAGGCATACAAATCAGCAATAGGAAAAACCTGGTGCTTAGGATTCCCAGCTAGAACCCCAGCCAAATGTAGGCCAAGATGGCTGCCACCACATGTAAAGGCCCTGTAAAGAGGAGACAAAGACAAAACTCCCAAGAAGGGTGGGAGCTCACAAAGAGAGAGCCCAAAAAGAGAGAGAGGAAAAGGGAGAGAGAGAGAGAGAGAGAGAGAGAGAGAGAGAGAGAGAGAGAGAGAGAGGAAGCAGGCTGGTTTTATACCCCTGCAACTCAGATCTCCCACTATTATGGGAAGCAGGAAGGGTCAAATGCCCTTAGGTAATTTCTCCCAGCACCTCATCTAGGCCCTATTATATGCTAATGTTTTGAGCCAAGATCTGCCTGGAAATGCCTTTATAGGGTAGAGAAGGAGGTTTCTGAGATGGCATGTCTCTGTACCAAACACTAATACTAATGCCAGTTAAATATTTCTCCAAGCCTTCACAAGAGTCTCGTCTACTTCACGGTTGTTTTGTATTTTAGTTGTCTTTGAGTTATCAGGGAGCCATGCTTGCTTGCTTGGAGGCAAACAGCATTTCTCTCTGGGCTAATTACTTAGAGATCCAACGTGGCCAGGCAAATATGCTGGTAAAATCTAGCTAGTCCCACGATGCTTGTGGTAGCATGAGAGAATATTTATACCAGCCAGTACAGAATACATGGTCAGATAAACTGCCACATTTAGACTACCCCCTTATCTACGAAGTGACCTGCAGGAGGTAATCCAGGGCAGATGCAGAGGCTCTTAGAGGTGTCCTGCAACACACCTCATACCTAACACTGGCCTGACTCTTGATCCTGTCACTCTGCCCCTCATAGAGTCAGTTCTCAAAAGTATTCATTGAAGGAATGTGATTGAATGTGAATGATCTAATTAGTGTAGCCAATGAACCTTCAAATAGCACTGGGTGCAGCATTGTGGAACAGTCCAGTCATAACTAAAAGGCTGAATGCCCGACTGAAGTGACAGTAAGGCAGGTAAGGTAAGGTGTTGTCCTTCACGAGTGGCTGACCCAGGCACCCTATATGCTCCCCAAGCTGGCCAGGAGTGATCCCTTAGTATTATTGGCTGTGCCCCCTTCAAAGGGGAGGAGGGCAATAAATTGAAAATTTTCTGTCAAAGACCTAACTGCTACCAGTATATCAGCATAATAACTGATTTACTTAGGGTTGCAAAATCCAAATGTATAGTCATTTAGCTCTCGGTCTGCCCTTTCTCCCTACCCCTTATTTACCCAAACCTCTGTGGGACCATCTGGATTTATTGTGGGGATTCTTCAAACTCTTCCTACACTATAGGTAGTGCAATAATGTTCAGGGAACCCAGCATTGTTGCATTGGTGTGTAAAACTGACGAAACACCTCAGTTGCAATGCCAGGAAGTCCTTTTCCTTCGTGGATCATGCTAATCACGAAATGGATGCAAAGCAGGTAACCTATCTCTCTAAAGGGAATAAATTGGCATGTCCGGAAATAAGCTCCACAGCCAATCAGCCAATACAGCCTCGTTTACTGGGGCTAGTGCCCTGGGACATTATTATTATTGATCACTTGATCATTTGACATCCCATTATTCATCGATTTGCTCAAGTGGGTGCCAGTAACATTTCCATTGGACCCTATCACGTGCCAGTGTAGCCCAATGGCATCTGGTTGATTCAGGAATATGAAGAGCCTCAAACCGTTCCTTCAGGGTCTTGACAAGGAAGTCTGACCATCTTGTAGGTGGGCGGCCACATGATCTTTTGACACCCTGTGGGATCCAGTCCGTAACGGCTCTAGTCCAGCGGTTGTCTCCAAATCGCATTACATGTTCAGCCCATCTGATTTTCGATGCCTTGGCAAACGAGACAGCGTCCCTGACTCTGGAACAGAGACTGAGGTCAAAACTCCGGATTCCTTCTTTCACTGAGTGAAGCGTGACATTCCAAGCATAGCTCTTTCCATTCCTCTTTGGGAGACCCGATTAGCATTCTCATCCTGCTTTCCTAGGGCCCAGGTCTCTGAGGCGTATGCCAATTATTATTACTATTATTATTGTTGTTGTTGTTGTTGTTGTTCTTCTTCTTCTTCTTCTTCTTCTTCTTTTTTTATTATTATTATTATTATTATTATTATTATTATATTGGACATTATGGGATGCCGGCGATTGAACCCAGGTAGACTCTTGCAAGGCAAACACCCTCCCAGCTCTGCTTCCAATTTAGGGTGCTGCAGCCTGACAGGGGCTTGTTCCCAGAATCCGGGTACCCGTGGCCCACACACGAGGCAGGCAGTCCCTGCCGAGCTGACTCTGAGGATTGGCTGGAGCTGCGGCACGGGGGCGGGCTCAGGGCGGTTCCCGAGGAGCACAGCCAATCCGGTCTTGGCAGAGGCGGGGTCGTCGCTGTGACCCCGGCGGCGGAGGTTGGGGAGGTGAGTGCCTGGAGTCTGCTACTCCTTGGAGTGCGGGTCCGTGCAGGAAACTGAGGCTGAGCTCCGCAACTTTTCTTGTGCAGCTGCTTGGAATTCGGGTACAGCGGGGTGCGGGCGGGGGAGGAGCGAAAGCGCCTGTGAGGCTGTAATGAAACTCCCGGGACCTGAGCGACAGCACGCGGGGAGGGCATTTGCCCTGCACGCGACCCGGTTCGGTTCCCAGCATTCCGTATGGTCCCGAGCCCCGCCAGGATTAATTCCTGAGGGGCAGAGCCAGGAGTAACCCCTGAGCATCGCCGGGTGTGGCCCCCGACCCCCTAAAAACAACCTCTCCCCTGAGTACTCGCTGTGGAAACTTGAGGGAAAAGACCGTGACAGAATCCACTGTGGGCGTGGGGGGAAGTTTGGGGGCGCCTGGGGTGGGCGGGGGATCCCGACAGCCTGGACCCCGCCGGCTCTACTCATTGAGCTGCGGCGGCGGCCCTGGAAGATCATCGAGCGCCGGCATCGGAGTGGGCGGGAAGCGGGCGCCGCCGGCGGGGGCTGCCGAGTGCGGCCGTTTCCTCTCAGTAACCGCCGGCCCCGGAGCTGTGGGGAGCGCGGCGCGGGCGGAGCGGCCCGTGGCCCCGGTCTCAGCGCCCCTTAGTGGCCGGAGTTCCCGGAGAGACCCCTGGACTCAGGCCCTGAGTGTGTGCGGAAGCAGCTGGTGGAGTTGGGAGCGTCGGCGCGAGACCCGGCGGTGAAGAAGCCCCCGATGGAGGCGCGCGGTTCCCCGGTACCTTGCTCCAGCCCGGACGACAGACCTGCAGTGGACAGAATTCTGCCCATGATGGAATCGTCCGTTTGTTGTTTGTGGCTTAACATCTTTATCGAATCTTCTAACAACATCAGTGCCTTTATTTTCTCTCAGCCAACTCCCAAGCCGTTGAATGTAGTTTTTGCTGTCTGCATCTCTCGGAGCAGTGTTACTCCCTGCGTACTTATCTACTGGCATGGACAAGGACACTTAGAACTGAGTTTTTTTTTTAATTTTATTTTATTGAGTCACTGACCATACAGGTGGAAGGCTGTTCATGATTAGGCTTCAGTCACACAATGTTCCAACACCCATCCCTCCGCAAGTGCACCTTTCCCACCACCAATGTCCCTCTTAACCCTCCTACCACCACCTGACCCCGTCCCGCCCAGCCTGTCACTATGGCAACATTTTCCTTCATTCTCCCTCCCTCTCTCTCCCGTTGGTCATTATGATTTGCAGTACAGATACTGACAGGTTACCACGTTTATAGACTCGATATTTAGAAAACAAATTCACGGTTATCTTATTGTCTATCATCGTGTTACGAATATATGTATACCTGTAATTCTATGTGGGAAAGGGAAGTTGTAGAGGAGAAATAACTTAACTGGGTTTCTTCAAATTTGTATTTTAAGGAACTTGTCTAACAGGTATGCTGAAAACTACTCTCTTGCAGAAGTCAGACATGATTCTCATTTGTTTTGGAAATCTAAATTCCCTCTTTCAGGGGAGGGGAAGACACTTCATGAATCCCTTTGCTTTTTCTCTAAGGAACTGCTGTTGCATTTGAACATTTCACAAGCACAAGTAATTTCTACTTTCAAGTGAAAAATATTTGTAGTGAAAAATATTTGTAGCTTTTCATGGAGAAAGGCTCCGTGATAATCTCACTGTATCACTGTCTTCCCATTGTTCATTGATTTGCTCTAGTGGGCCCTAGTAACATCTCCATTAGTCCTGTCACAAGCAAGTGCAACCCAAGGGCATCTACTTGCTACAGGGACAGGAGGAGCCCGAAACCATTCTTCAGGTTATGGAACTGAGGTCCATAATAGTTAGTAGTCTTTGGCATAAAAAGTAAATAAAACATGGTAACTTGCCAGGCTTTACCGTGTAGGTGGTATACTCTCAGTAGAAGGCTCTCAACCCGAGCATTTACTGATGAAACTTAAAGGGGGAAGATCAGTTTTTCTCTTGGATTGAGCTCTGAGGAACTATGGAGTCTGGATGTTGAGAATGACTAACTGCATGATGTGTGGTTTGCTCTGGCTTCTTGCCAGGCTTACTGGTATCAGTTAAAACATGTCTATAACAGTTTACTGTTTATGAATGTGAAAGAAATTGGGAAGAACCTTATGCAAAATTCAGTATCCTATAAAAATATTGCGGGCCGCAAAGTGGCCGCATGCCAAGGGACATATGGGTCTGGCGTGGGTGGATCTCTCTCTTCCAGGGCAACTGGCATGGAGGCGGAGGAAAGGGCAGGGCCCAAAACTCCACTCCGAGTCCGGCCAGCATGGTCTCTCCACCGCTCATGAGAGCAAACCCTTGGAGCAATGTTGGACTCAGCCAGGGAATGGCCAAGCCCCTTACCGGGAGGTCAGCTCCATGGGTTGCTTCCACATGGGGCCGGCTGAGCAGCCAATAATCTCACATTTGAAGATAATCTTTTATTTCTGTTAAAATGAATAGACAAGTATTGCTCCCTAGGTAACTAACTTTTGCTTGTAACTACAATCTAATTTTACATTAACAATGTAGAAACATAAAAAGACAACTTTTATTGTGACATCAAATTAAAATAATAAAAATTTTGTAAAAAAAGGAAAGCAAAAGCATCCAAATTGAAAAAAAATTAACCACTATTTTCAGATGGCATGACAATATACTTAGAAAATTTAAAGCTCTACTACAAAAATTCCTAGAAATAATAAACCATACAACAAAGTAGCAGATTATAAAATCAATACAAAATTTGTTGCACTTCTACATGAAAATAATGAGCTACAAAAGTAATAAAATAAAATGCCAGGGAATCAGTTTAGTTAAAGACTCAGAAGGCTTAAAAATTGAAAACTAGTTATTTTGAAAGAAATAGAAGCTAACAGTGGGAAATGGAAAATTCCACGTTTGTGGATTGGAAGAATTTACACTGTCAAAATCATCATACCAAAAGCATACTAGACTGATAAATATTTTTAAGTGATAAAATCTGTTTGAAATAAAAATACTAACCCAATCAGTAGACTAGATCACTAGACATCCTGTTGTTCACCGATTTCCTCAAGCATGCGCCAGTAATATTTCCATTTGACCCTATCACATGCTAGTGTAGCCCAATGGCATCTGGTTGTTTCAGGAATATAAAGAGCCTTGTTGGCAGAAGGTAGATCTAAGGATATGCGAAGGAAGGTCTGATGGATACTGCCTGTTAACAGATACACAGGGACTTCTGGCAGACTGTCTCCCAATAGAGTTAGTATGTAGAAATCCCTAGTGAGACTGTTAATCAAAGCTGCAGGTACCCAGACAAGGCTATCCTAGGTCATTTCTCTGCACATTTCCCTGTTGGCTATAACTAGCCCAAGATGGAGTCTAATGGACGATGCTTAAAGTTAGGCAAAAAACAGGTTTTTCTTGTTCTTCTGTCTGACACGTCCTTGCCATCATGGGCTAGTCTGGAAGACTGCATTAGCAACTGTAATGTGTTCTTTTGTTCATCTCATCTTACCTAGCTAGCACTCCCTGCAGGCTTTTGGTTCCTGGTTGTCTCCTTCCTATTATTCCTAAGTCCTATTCAATGAATGTGAACTGTCTTTGTAATGTAAACCATGCAAACTTTAAGCTGTATTGCCCTTTGAGACGATGGGATAAGAGAGTTGGGGTCTTGGTGGAGGTGGTCAGTCAGTCAAATGAGTTAGTTCAAATGAGTAAGCTCAGGTCAGTGAGTTCAGGTCAGTCAGCTAAAGTCAGTTAGCTGTGGTTAGTCAGCTGCCAAGATGAGAACTGCTGCCCCTCTGGCTGGTGATCATTAAAAATATTAATGGATATGCATCGTGTTCCTGGTGTCTCATCTCTGCGCCTCCGACCCGACAGGACATTCCTGCATCATCTGGCGCTCAATGTGGGGCCAAATGATGCAGGATTGTCCTGTCGGGTCGGAGGCACAGAGATGAGATACCAGGAACACGACGTATATCCATTAATATTTTTAATGATCACCAGCCGGAGGGAAATGATGCATGAATGTCCTGTCAGGTCGGAGGTGCAGAGATGAGACACCAGGAACATGACATATATCCATTAATATTTTTAATGATCACCAGCCAGAGGGGCAGCAGTTCTCATCTTGGCAGTTACTACTAACCGCAGCTCAGTGAGCTCAGATCAGTCAGCTCAGTTCAAGTCAGCTAGTCAGCTCAAGTAAGTGAGCTGTGAAAGGTGAGCTCAGGTCAGTGAGCTCAGGTCAGTCAGCTAAAGTCAGTTAGCTGCGGTTAGTAGTACCTGCCAAGATGAGAACTGCTGCCCCTCCGGCTGGTGATCATTAAAAATATTAATGGATATATGTCGTGTTCCTGGTGTCTCATCTCTGTGCCTCCGACCTGACAGGACATTCCTGCATCAAGTCTCAAACCGTTCATTCAGGGTCTTGACAAAGAAGTCTGACCGTCTTGTAGGTGGGCGGGCAAGTGATCTTTGAAGTCCCGTGGGATCCAGTGGGTAATGGCTCTAGTCCAGCGGTCATCTCCAAATTGCATTACATGTCCAGCCCATCTGATTTTCGATGCCTTGGCAAATGAGACAGCATCCCTGATTCTGGAACAGCGACGGAGGTCAGAACTCCGAATTCCTTCTCTCACTTGAGTGAGGCATGATATTCCAAGCATAGCTCTTTCGATTCCTCTTTGGGAGAACCAAATAGTGTTCTCATCCTGTTTTCCTAGGGCCCAGGTCTCTGAGGCTTATGTTAATGCAGGGAGAACAGTGGAGTCGAAGAGATGTGCCCGGAGCAGGAGGTTCTTTGTCTTTTTCGATATGTCTTCAACGCTTTTGAAGGCATTCCATGCCAGTCTCTTCCTCCTGCGTAGCTCAGGTTTTAGGTCGTTCATCATGTTGACTTCACGAACTAGGTACACATAACTGCTGCATTCAGAGATGTTTGTTCCATTGAAAGTGAATGGGGCCTCTGGAACTAGTTCATTTTTCATGAACATAGTTTTGTTGAGATTCAGCTGTAGACCTATTTTTCCACATTCTTGGTCAAAGTCAGCCAGCATTTGTGCCGCTTGGCTAATGTTTGGTGTTATTAGAACGATGTCATCAACAAAGCGGAGGTGGTTTAGTTGCCGACCGTCTATCTTCACTTCCATTTCTTCCCATTCTGATTGTCGCGTGATGTTCTCGAGGGTGGCACTGAAGAGTTTTAGTAAAATGGCATCACCTGCCAAACCCCTCTTTTAACATCAATGATCACTTCCTTGTAGAATGGTGAGATCCTGGTGGTGAATCCGTAATACAACTCATGAAGGATCTTGATGTATTGGGTTTGAATGCCCTGTTTGGCTAGGGCTACGATGAATGCTTCAGTCTCCACAGAATCAAAGGCTTTCTTTAAATCAATGAATGTGAGACTGAGTGGCATCTTGAACTCCCTACAAGCTTCAATGAGTTTGGTTACCATGTGGATATGGTTCATTGTTCTGAATCCTTTTCGGAAGCCAACTTGCTCTCATGGTTGTACTTCATCTAATGTTCTGCCAATCCTGTTTAGGATGACTTGAGTAAACAGTTTGTAGGTGACAGACAACAGGCAGATGGGATGATATTTGCCAATGTTGTGGATGTTTCCCTTCTTGAACAGTAGAACTGTCTTGCTGGTTTCCATTGGGAGGACACCTTGCATTCAGGCAGGTAGCGTGTGAAGAGCCAAGCCAGTGTATTGATGAGTACTGACTACAGATTCTTCAGGTGTTTGGGTCTGACTTTGTCTGGGCCTGGTGCTGTTCCTTTCTTTACCGACGAGATGGCATGTCGGATTTCAGAAGGGAGAACGTTGGGAACGACATATCCATCCTGCAGAATTTGGTATGTGGGGAGGTGGACATGGATATCAAAGAGATGTGAGTAGAAGTCATGGATAATCCTCTCCATTGCCTTTCTGTAAGATGTGATAGATCCATCAGGGCATTGGAGGGCAGTCATCTTGGTCTTACAGTTGGCGAAGGACAGGCGGGCGTTGCAAATGCTTTTCCCGGCTTCTGCTACATTTTCCAGTATTTCTGCTCTTCTCTCTTTGAGGTCTTTCTTTATCATTTCTCTGCACTAACATTTCTTTGCGAGCTTGGACATTAGCATTTGGTCACCTGAGGCTTTCGCCTTGCCACGTTGGCGAATGAGCTTGAGTTTTTGAAGACAGGCGTCCTTTTGTGTCTTTCTCTTTCTCAGCATTCTTCGCACTATTATGGAGGTGCTGAACCAGTCGGTTGTATTCTTCATCGATGTCGTCAATGATGGTATCTTCCTATGTTGTCTCAATGGTGCCAAAGAGTTCCCAATTGGTGGTCGTTCTGGAAGTTCTCTTCTTAGACTTTGCAGCCTTTTCTCCCTGTTGCGTGAAGTAGAATTTTGCACAAAAGAGATGGTTGTCTGATCCTGTTTGGAATTTTGGGATGACAGCAACATCAGTCAGATGTCGATTGAAGATGATGTGGTCAATTTCATTATGGAACTGTACACCAGTAGATTCCCATGTCCAACTTTTCGCTTCATCCTTCTGCAACTGTGAGTTCCCATGAATGGTCTTGGTGGACATGATGAACTCAGATAGTCTCTCACCCTGTTAGTTCCATTCTAGGCCATGGGTCCCGATGTGGAGTTCTTCAGCTGATCTTCTTGGTCCTATCTTGGTATTAAAATCACTAATTATGATCTTGTAGAAGGTGTGATCTTTTTTTAAAGAACTCCTCCAATTCCATGTAGAATTTCTCAGTTTCATCTTCCTTGTATGTGGATGTTGGTGCTTAGACAACAAAGATAGAAATTGCTGGCAGTGGGCCACATCTCTTCAAGTGTAAGCGTCCGATTCAGTTTGTTAGGCATTCAAATGAATCAATGTTCATAGCCACATTCATGTTGACAAGGACACCAATGCCACTGATACCTCTTTCATCACATGTTCCTAGGAAGAGTTCAGTACTACCCTAATAGCCAAATAAATTCTGAGAGATATTGCATTTCCAGACTTCATACTATAAAACTATAGGATTTTTTTTGTTTTTGTTTTTTGTCACACCCAGCAATGCTCAGGGGTTACTCCTGGCTCTTTGCTTAGGAATTACTTCTGGTAGTGCTTGGGGGACCATATTGGATGCTAGAGATGGAACCCAGGTTTGCTGTGTGCAAGGCAAATGTCCTACCCACTGTGCCATCACTCCGGCCCCTATAAAGCTATAGTTATCCAAACTGTGTGGCACTGGTAAAACTAGGATGTCAGACCAACAGAATAGAAATGAAAGCCAAGAGATACACTGTTGGAGGACAGATTTAGCTAATCTGGGAGCTTTGTTGTTTTGCCCACACCCAGCTTAATCTTATTTAAGTCAAGGTTCATTCTAATGAGACCTCTCTTCTATGTAAACACTGCTAGAGGGTGTGGCAGTTACAGAAGTCACCTTGATTGAATAACTTCTGACTTATACATCTACTAAGACTTCTATGTTTTCTAGATTGGGCACAGCTCCTCTTTATACCCACTGCACCCAATGTGGGACAGTTAGAATTTACCAGGAGACTACCACCCTGGCTACGCTGAGACTATAGGAAGGATCATACTAGTTTGCTCCAAGCAGGCAAGAGTGACCCTTTCAGTACACTAGAACAAGATACTCAGAATCACCCTGGTGCAGATAATATAATAAGGACCTTGTGGGTACCGTCTAGATTACATGAAGCTCATGAAGTTAAGATGTATTACTTTATATCAGCCCTCTCTCTCTCTCCAGTGTTTTACATAAGAGATAATCTCCTTAGTCCTTGGCATAACCTTTGTTTATACCTGCAATAAGGTGTGGCACTACACTCTGTTTAGGGTTCTTTGTTGACATGACAACCTCCCGATTGGATTACTTTGGTGTATATAAGGGGCTGACTTGAGGCCCCTTCACCTTTTGCCTTTTGGTTCCTCAGCCTTCAGCTTTTGGCTCCCTGCGGCTTTTGGCTTTTGGCTTTTGGCCTTTTGCTCTTTCTTCTGGGTAGGACTCAGCTCGGGCGAGATCCTCTCTCTCTTTGGTGAGAGACTTAGGCTCTTTTGTATGGTCTAAGTTCGGACCAGAGCTAGAGTTTGTTCATTATATTGGATTGCTGTGGAAGAGATTTTGTACTATTAAAAGCCATTTTGGGAACTGCACCGGATTCGTGAGTTTTCATCTGTTCTCCCGGCATCCTCGGAGGTAGAAGACAACCTCTGCCCTGACACTGTCGGGGGACCCCTGCGGCCTTCCCCGACAATACACCTTCCAAATTTATGTATAGTTAATCTATTTCAAAGGATTTTAGTATATGAAGTGGTACATGGGAGTGTTTGCTTTGAGAAAACTGAATTTGTGGGAAAATATCTTAAGAAGAACTGCGAACCTCTGGGGAGATTTGAGGGAAGCCTGAGGGTGGAATCCCATGCAGCCCAGATGCTCAATAGAAGCCAGTTCTCCCTTTGAGCTGTAGGGATTTCCAGGGAGGGTGGGGGAGGGTGCTTGGGGTCTCTGACAGTAAGGAGAGGAGCAGGTTTTCTTTATCGAAAAAGCTGGCAGCAGTTGGACAGAATTCATGAGTTCAGCAAAGTTCCAAAGACTTACTTAGCATCAATCATTGAACAAATATTGTTAATACAATCCAAGATCGGGAAAATCCCAAACTTCCAATTCCTATCTGGACCCATACCATGTGCTCAGGTCAGGATTCCAAGTCAAGTTGAGGTCTAGTTTAAAAGGCAAGTTTTTCTTCTTCCAAGGGCTCTAAATATTAGTCAGAAGGAAAGAGAGATATATAGAATGACTGCATTTATTTGCATGACATAAATATATATATATTATGATACCAAAAATCCAATGTCTTCTTGAAACGTGGATCAGGAGGTCTTACCAAAAGTGGAAATTACCACAAAAGTGTGGGAGTAAGAGGTTAGGTAAGACAGAGAGGGGAACATGTGCGAATAAATGTCGAAAGGACTAATACCAACCTAGAACTGAGCATTAAATACAGGCAAAAAAATGTACATGGTGGCCTCTAAGTGTATGTATTGCAATCCACAATATGTAAGAGAAGGAAAAGAGAGAGAGGGAGAGAGAAAGGAGATAAAGAACCTGCCATGGAGGCAGGCTATGGGAGGGGGGGGAATTGGGGACATTGGTGGCTGGAAATGGGCACTGGTGGAGGGTGGGGTGCTGGAAAACTATTTGGCCGAAACCTCCAAACATGAACAACGTTGTAATTGTATATCTCACGGTGGTATAATAAAATATTAAAAAAAAGACCCTGGTTCCTCCAAGAAGGATGGGTATCAGTAAGGAACAAAACCCAGCACTAAAATGCAATTCTCCAGATACACTCACCTAGGCCAGGCTTTCCAAATGCTAATTTACCAGAGTTGAATTCCTGCTTCTCAAAGTTCTCTTACAATGTACCTTGGGGAGGGGTCAACATACCTGAGCAGTGCAGGATTTAATACCTGGGGCAAAGCATTGTATTTAATATCAGGAGTATCCTACAGCCAGATATATATTTCTCCACGCTTTCAAGAGGTCCTTTACCTTACTCCTGAGTAGTTTTGGGTGCCCGGCCATGAGAGTTACTGAGAGTTATGCTCATTTGCCAGAAGGCAAACTTAATAATCCTCTTTGATCTAGTAGGGCTAGACTAAAAGGTGGATCCAACACAGCCAGGGTCATCCTGGTAAAACTGCATGTAAATGTTCCCTCCTGGGGAACTGTGGGAGTTGTGAGAGGAAATACTTTGACTGGATAACATAGCATTCGTGGTAAGAATATTCTGCCATGGTCACAGATACAAGCTGTCTTCCTGCCCCCTATCGCCCATTGTGATTTGTATGAGTGTTGCAGAACTAAAAGCCTCTGCATCTGCCCTGGATTTCCTCCTGCAGGTCACTTCATAGATAGGGGGTAGTTTAAATGTGACAGTTTATCTGACCATGTATTCTGTACTGGCTGGTATAAATATTCTCTCATGCTACCACAATCATCGTGGAACTACCTAGATATTACAAGCATATTTGCCAGGCCACGTTGGATCTCTTAAGTAATTAGGCCAGAGAGAAATGCTGTTTGCTCCAAGCAAGCAAGCATGGCTCCCTGATAACTCAAAGGCAACGAAAATACAAAACTACCGTGAAGTAGACGAGACTCTTGTGAAGGCTTGGAGAAATATTTAATTAGTGTTAGTATAGTCTTTGGACATGCCATCATACAGATGTCATACAGAGACATGCCATCTCAGAAACCCCCTTCTCTACCCTATAAAGGCATTTCCAGGCAGATCTTGGCACAAGACATTAGGTGAGGTGCTGGGAGAAATTACCTGAGGGCATTTGACCCTCACTGCCAGGGAGGTTACATTTAGCTTATAGCTCCTCCCAGCTCTTCTAGGAGGCTTTGAATTAGCTCTGGGTCCTTGTAAACAGTCAGAAGACCTCCTGAAGTTGCTACATTTCTATAGAGCTGTTTTCCTGTTTTCATCTCTAGATAGCCCAGCCCACAATGGTCTGGGCTGGGAAGTTTGGGCAGATTTCTAGCTATAAAGTAAACTGCAAGAAGAAGGAAGCTCTCTCTTTTTCCCTTTTGCCATTTCGGCTTCCCTTGGTGTTTTCCTTCTCTGTCCTCTCCATTCTCTATTGGGACTCAATACGTGATGGCAGCCATCTTGGCCTACACATGGCTGGGGCCTAGCTGGGAACCCAGAGTCGAGAGGTTTTCACAGCTCTTGGATTGTATATCAGAACCTGTGTTAGTAAAGCCCTTTTAAAACTGCATCGGATTCCTGAGTTTTCATCCATTCCCTGCCAGCCGGAGGTAGAAGGAAACTCACGTCCCAGCACTGTTGGGTGTCGGGGCGCTCCGCGGCCGTCCCCGACAGTGCCGGGAAGCGAAGTTCCCTTCTACCTCCGGGCCGGGCGAGGAATGGATGATCACTCAGGAATCCGATGCGGTTTTAAAAGGTTTTACTTATCACAGGCATAGGCATACAAATCAGCAAAAGGAAAAAACCCGATGCTTAGGATTCCAGGCTAGAACCCCAGCCACGTGTAGGCCAAGATGGCGACCACCACTTGTAAAACTTCCAAGGGGAATAAACGCTCACAAGGCGAAATCCCACAGGGAAGAAGACCGGGAGAGCGGGAACCAGCTAGTTTATACCCCCTGCAACTCAGACCTTCCTCCCTTTGTTATGGAAAGCAGGGAGGGTCCAATGCCCTCAGGTAATCCCTCCCCTGCATCTCACCTAGGGCCTTTACTGTGCTAATGTTTTGAGCCGGGAAGGCCTTTGAAATGTAGAGAAGGGGGTTTCTGAGATGGCAAGTCACTGTACCAAAGATCAACGCCAATGCCAGTTAAATATTTCTCCAAGCCTTCACAAGTCTCCTCTACTTCATTGTAGTTTTATATTTTATCAGGGAGCCATGCTTGTTTGTTTGGAAGCAAACAGCATTTCTCTCTGGTCTAATTACTTAGGTGTCCTTACGTGGCCAGGCTAATATGCTGGTAAGATCTAGCTAGTCCCACGATGATTGTGATAGCATGGGAGAATATTTATACCAGCTAGTACAGCATACATGGTCGGATAAACTGCCACATTTAGACTACCCCCTTATCTACGGAGTGATTTGCGGGAGGCAATCCAGAGCAGATGCAGCGGCCCTTAGGAGTCCTGCAACAACTCCCCCTGATTAGTTTACTAATAAAAATTGAAAAGGTAAGAAATATTTAGTAATGTACAGAAAATTAAGATAAGAAAAAACAATTCCAATTGCAAAATGATAATACATGTTACTTTAGGATCCTAACTTGTTTTTTGGACCCAAAGCAAAGTTCAAGACAAAGTGTTTTTAGCTGTCTGATTATAACGGACTATAGTTTGCACTGTCCATAATTTGTGAGAGTCAATTTGCTATATTTTATGTAAAGTCGGGTGTCTGGAACAAAGTCTGTGGGGCTACTTCTGGAACAGCAATAGCGGTGATCATATGAGTATGAGTCTTTGGAGAGCAGCGATCAGGAACTCGTTGAATTGTCAGGAACACTGGATTGGGTCTCAGGAACACTGGAACAAGTATCTCGAATTCTGGAACAGGAGTCTTGAGTGCTGGAACAGGTGTCCGGAACATTGGTGTGATATCTTGAACTCTGGAACAGGAGTCTTGAGCGCTGGAGCAGGTGTCTGGAACATCGGTGTGGGCATCTTGCAGGGCTTCTTCAGCAAGGGAACATTGGCACCGGTAACAGTACCTGTAGCTTAGGCGAGACAAAAACACTTTTCGAGGTTAATCACAAGTAGGGATTTTAAGGCTTTGTAGGGATCCAAGTTTGGGATGGAGAGAAGAATATAAAGAAGCTCCAACATGGGTGGAGCAGGGAAATAAGTATGAGAATTGATGATTTTAAAATTGATAAATCTAGTGGATCAGCAGTGGAGTTGATGAATGTAATAGAGGTTTGTAGTGGTCAGAAATTGAGAAGGTAGTAGTTGAGACATAACATAGACACAACATTAATCACAAACATAATGGTGGCCACCACATGCACACACACGCACACATACATTTGATGGATCAATATCTTACAGCTGGGTATGTGACCCATTTAGGGTGATAAATGGTAACGAGTCAAGCGCTTCATAAATATAAAGCCGGCAAATGATGGTGAGAAAGTGTCTTCCTGTGAATAGAGCATTGGGAAAAATTAGTTTTGCAAATTATTAAATTTTTTAGCGAGCACTGTTTTAGGAGTCTCGGAGTATTGAGCACTGTAGCGCAGGTTTACTGGATTCGAATATCTCATCCTGTGAACAGAATCATTAGAAAAACAATTTTTCATTGATTTAGCAAACATTTTTGTAATGAGCACTGTGATCAGAGTCCACCCATTTTTCCACACTTTTTTTTGTAAGAAAGAAAATATTTAGGCTGTAAGGCAAGATATTAGACATGAACCATGATCACAGACTGCAAAACAAGATCATTATTAAAAGGAACCAATCCAGGAAGTTTAAACAGCAACTTGCAATTTAAAATTTAAGACTTTATATTGAAAGAATTAGTTGTTTTCTGATTCTTGGAGAATTCTAGTCTTAACAAGTCGCAGAGGGACCCAGAGTTTCTTGGCAGGGTTATCGTCTGTAGAAATGAAAGCATAGCCTCTTCCCGAATGAGGAGGTGACCTGCAATCCATTTATCATCAATTTTCACCCAGATAGGTGAATTGACTGTTTTTTGAGTTTGCATATCTTCTTGAAAGTGACGTTCAGCCACGGTATAGGGATCTCCTTGAGGTATATTTAAGAAGTTTAAGGTGAATAATGTTAAAGATAAAGAATCCATTGGAGGCATGCTTGTTTTTCGTTGCTTTAATAGTTGAGTTTTAAGCGTTCTGTGGGCACGCTCAACTATTCCTTGTCCTTGTGGATTATATGGAATTCCTGTAATATGTTTGATCTGCCATTCCTCAAAAGGATTCAAAAGGTTTTGCTGGTGTAAGCAGGACCATTATCTGTTTTTATGGTATGGGGAATACCCATGACGGAGAAGCACTGGAGTACAAATGAACAAACAGATTTAGCTCTTTCAGACGTCATAGGAACAGCCCATATGAACCGGGAATATGTATCGATGACCACATGAAGGAAAGGTTTGTTGGGAAATAAGTTAGTATGAGTTATATCCATCTGCGACAATTGGTTTGTCTGTAAACCTCGAGGATTTGCTCCTGCTACATGAGATGTACAATGTAAAGGAGCACAGACATGACAGTTCGGCGGACAATTTGTCTAGCTTGTCTCCATGGGATGCCATGGTGTACATGAAGGCGGCGGGCATTTGTATGTAGAGTCTGGTGCTCTTCCTCAGCTGATTTAAATACTGGTGCTGCCAAGAGATCTGCTGCTTCGTTTCCTCGAACCATTGGCCCGGGAGTCGGCTGTGAGAACGGATGTGGGAGATGTATATAGGGAATGTTCTATTTCGGAGGAGATCTTGTAGTTTATGGAGTAGCTCCTGAATTATAGGATTATGGGCATTTAAAGAAGCAGTGACAATTCCAGGAAATAAACCAACTACATATGCAGAATCACTCACCACATTACATGGGCCAGATACATGGGATAGTAAATGTATCAGGGTGGCGAGTTCCACTTGTTGGGCAGATTTATAATTTGTATGTACAGTAGTGGTCAACGAAGGACCTGTAATTCCACCCCTTCCTGATGAGGAGCCATCAATATAATACACTGGAGCATCAGGAATGGGAGAGGAGCGGACAATGGTGGAAATTATAAAAGGTGTCCTTTTCAGAAATTCCCAGGTTTTTCCAGCTGGGTAATGATAAGATATTTCTTCTGAAAAATCTGCTAAAGCTCTCTGAAGGATTTCACTGAGTGGTAAAACAGCTTCAATTTCTTTTTTAGGGTCAGGTAGTACAATTACATGGGGATCATGTCCAAGTAATACTTGGGTTCTTGATCTTCCCTTAATTATAAGGTTAGCTATCATCTCAAGGTAAGGTGTAGCAGTACGATTCTGCTTGTTATGTAAGTAAACCCATTCTAACGGTCCAGATAATTGGGCTATAGCAGCAGTTGGAGACTCGGGAGTGTTGAAGACCAAGAACCATACCTTTTCTCCGGGATTAAATCTGGAGAGGTAAGATTTTTGAAGCCGATCCATGAAAAAAATCTAATTCCTTCTGAGCTTTAGGAGTTAGCTGCCTTGGGCTATTTAAAGCAGGATCACCTTCAAGGGTGTGGAACAGGTTACTGAGCTCATAGTTAGGAATACCAAGGGAGGGGCGCACCCAGTTGATATCCCCCAGCAGTTTTTGAAAATCATTCAAGGTTTTGAGCCCTTTGTGACTAATGGAAATTTTTTGAGGACGCACTGTAGTGCGGTCAAGAGCATAGCCCAAATATTCCTATGGAGGCTGCATCTGGATTTTTTTCCGGAGCTACTTGTAAGCCAGCCTCTGGTAAAACTGTCATTGCATCATTATATAAATTCTGGAGATCTCTGGAATTATCACAAGCTAGCAGGATATCATCCATGTAGTGGATGATGTATGCACCAGGAAATTTAGCACCGAATGGGTCGCAAAACCTCATCAACAAAGTGTTGACACATCGTAGGTGAATTATTCATTCCTTGGGACAATACTGTCCACTGAAACCTACATAAAGGACCTTTATGATTAATGGAAGGGACTGAAAATGCAAACCTTTTCCGATCATCTGGGTGGATAGGTATGCTGTAAAAGCAGTCTTTTAAATCTATGATAGTTAGCGGCCAATCTTCAGGAATAGTTGCTGGAGAGGGGATCCCAGGTTGCAGGGCTCCCATGGGGACCATAGTAGAATTTACATTCCTTAAGTCAATCAGCAAACGCCATTTGCCTGATTTTTTCTGTATTACAAAAACAGGAGAATTCCATTCTGAAAACGTTTCCTCAATATGTCCTAATTTCAGCTGTTCTTCCACTAGATTTGTTAGCGCCTCTAACTTTTTTGTTATTGAGGGGCCACTGTGGTGTCCATATAGTTTTGTCAGACTTCCACTGAATACGGATAGGTAGTGGGCGCTAACCACAGAGGCCCCAATTAAAAAGGGTTACTACCGGTGTTAGGCTTATTATGGAGAGCTGGAATTGGTGCTCGACGGGGAATTGGACGAGGTATGTGGATTACTGCCCCCCCACTGCTCCAGCATGTCTCGACCCCATAAAGTTAAAGGCATAGGGGCTATATAAGGCTGGACCATGGCTACATTACCTTCAGGGCCAATACACGGCAGCCACCTGGCACTCTGTCGGAGAAGAGAGGAGGAGATATTGCCTACCCCGCTCAGTCTATGAGACACTTTCTTTAGGGCCCAGTTAGAGGGCCAATACTTGGTGGAGATTATGGATATGTCTGCCCCCTGTATCCAACATGCCTTTGCATTTCCTTTTATAAATTTCGATGGGTATAACCGGCCGCTTGGCCTGAGAAATTCTGGCGGTCTACCCAACTAGATAGTTAGCAGGTGGCTGGTGGGCTTGGTTCTGTGTGGCTGCATAAGCAACAATGAAGTTGGCAGAATGGTTGGTACTGTTTAAGCCACCAGCTGTAGGGTGTTCGGACTGACTACACGGATCCTCAAAAAATAATAATAGTTTAGCAAGTGGTTCCCCTTTTTAAAAGTCCATTTAGTTGGCACAGATATTGACAGTATTATCTCTCCATGAGATTCAGGATCCAGAAGTCCGAAATGCACCATAATTCCCTTAAATTTCAGCCAATCGCTCCCTGAATTAAACCCATACTACCTGGGGAGCAGGTCCTTTTATCCCAGTTTTTAGCATGTAGGGGTCTTGACTTGGGTATATTGTGACAGTCTTAGGGCAGAGAATGTCGAGACTGCCACTGCCTGATGGGGTAGGCCAGAGAGCATTTATTGACTGTAATTCTGTGGATTCTGATTCGGAGGATACTGGGCAGGTGGAATGAAGGAGAGTGCCCCTGGATTCAGCTGGGCCTGGGGCTGGCCCCCCACCCAGTTTCCCGCATTAGTGGGAGGCATAGATGTTATTTGAGCCTGAGGAGCTTGTGGAACCTGTGAGGGGGTCCATGTAACATTTCCTATAAAGGGATTATTAGAATGTTGCCCTGTATTGATAGTTTTAGAAGATGGGCAATCTCTACGGGTGTGTCCCTTCTTTCCGCAGCTAAAGCAGGTTATCTGTCCAGATGAAGCCTGAGGCTGACTTCGCCTCCAAGACCGACAGTCTCTGGCCCAATGTTTTCCTTTTCTGCACCTTGGGCATGGTCCAGGTGGGGCCCTCCGAGTGGTGGAGCTGCGATTATTAGAATAGTTTCTCCGATTATTGTTTATCCTTTGAAGTTTATTGTTTCTCCCCCCTAGAGCTGTCTGACATTTCATCCCTCTCCTGATCCTCCTGCTGTATGGGATAAGCCTCTATATCATCCTGTGTTTTATGGGAGGTTAAACCGACATTTCTACAGGCCTTTAGATACCCCCATGAGGTCATCCTTTTCCTTAATACCATATAGTAATGCTCGACATTTTTTATTAGCATTCTCATATGCTAAGTTTCGTTTTAGGATTTCTTGAGTGGTTGGGTCTTGAACCTGTCTTTGGATTGTTTCACATAATCTTCCAAAAAAATCAAAAGTATGGTTCATCACGACCCTGGTAAATTTTCGTATAGCTACCTAGAAATTCTGGGTCGGAACCTACTCTTTCCCACGCTTTTAATGCTGTCTCCCGAACAAATTTTAAAATAGGTTCAGGTAATGTCGCTTGTTTTGCTTTCTTTTTTCCATTCACCTTCACCTTTCAGCATGGCAAAGGTTATAGTATGGCCTGATTCCTTTTCTCTTAAAGTGTCAATATTCTGGTTAACCCCATCTGCATACCACATATGCCATTGCATGTACTGTGATTTGTTTAGACAAGTATGGGCTACCGTTTCAAAGTCTCCCAATACCCACTGATCATTTTCGCTCCAATCAGCTAAATATTTTAAAGTATAAGGACTTGATATTCCAAACCTGTCGCAAGCCTTCCTAAACGGGGTTATTGCCTCAATTTTTAAGTCTTCGTGAATCGGTTTTACTTTTATCTTTAGATTGGTCATGAGAAAGATTGCTGGGCTTTGCTCTTTGACTCGAGCTAATCTGTTCCTCCCCTTCTTCCTCATCAGAGCTTGTAGTATCTGGCAGAGGAACATCTACCCCCATTGAGGGTATTAACTCTGGAGAGATTTTCAGCTTGGGAATTTGCCTCCTCTGGGTTTTCCTGTTCCTCCTCTAAGTTATCAGCCACATTAGAATTCTTTTTTAGATTTTTTTTGCTGGGAATGTATACACCTTTTTCAAGTCTACAGTTTTGGGGGCATGTTTGTGAACGGCTTTTAGTTGGTTCACGCCTCAGTATTGGGTATGCGCTAGGTCCTGATTAATAAGTTATGAAATCAGAAATCTCCCTGCGTAACACATCCATTTCTTGGTTTAAGTTTTCAAGTTTCCTATATATTTCTTCCTTTTGTTCTTTCAATCTTATGTGTAACTTCCAAACCTCCTCTTTCTGTCCATCTATTCTATCTCTCTGTCTGTCAATTTCTTCCTCTAAGATAGTGCTGATTTTATCGATATCCTTCTTCTGCTCTTCAAACTTTACTTCAAATTTTAAATCCTGTTTAGTAATTTTACTTTCCTGTTCTTCTAATTTTTCTTTGAATTTTAAATCCTGTTCTTCTAATTTTTCTTTGAATTTTAAATCCTGTTCTTCTAATTTTTCCTCAAATTTTAAAATCTGGTTAATAATTTTACTTTCCTGTTCTTCTAATTTCTTTTCAAATTTTAAACTCTGTTTAATAATTCTGTCCTCAAGCTTTAAGACCAGTCTACCTGTAGCTTTATGATCCTCACTTATTTCTTCAATCGCTGAGTAAACCTCGTCCCTTAAGATTGCATTCAATTTATTACTTTCTTCCCTCTCTCTATTAAACATTGTCCTTACACAAAGGTACAGTTTAAAAATCGCAAGGACCCAGATGATTTGTGAAAAGATAGAGTAGTTCTCAGAAAGGAACTTTATAGACTGGGCTATGTATGGTTCCGAGCCAATAAAAGATACAATGTATCTATACCATGAGATATCCATCATTTTACTCACGGTTCGGAGGCAGATGATCTCTGTCCGATGATAATTAGACCAGACAATGTTTGTGGTGCCCACACCAGGGACGCCAAATGTCGGGGCGCTCCGGCGGGGTCCCCGACAGTGCCGGGAAGCGAAGTTCCCTTCTACCTCCGGGCCGGCGAGGAATGGATGATCACTCAGAAATCCGACTGCGGTTTTAAAAGGTTTTACTTATCACAGGCTCAGGCATACAAATCAGCAAAAGGAAAAACCCAGTGCTTGGATTCCAGGCTAGCACCCCAGCCACGTGTAGGCCAAGATGGCGACCACCACTTGTAAAACTTCCAAGGGGAATAAACGCTCACAAGGCGAAATCCCACAGGGAAGAAGACCGGGAGAGCGGGAACCAGCTAGTTTATACCCCCTGCAACTCAGACCTTCCTCCCTTTGTTATGGAAAGCAGGGAGGGTCCAATGCCCTCAGGTAATCCCTCCCTGCATCTCACCTAGGGCCTTTACTGTGCTAATGTTTTGAGCCGGGAAGGCCTTTGAAATGTAGAGAAGGGGGTTTCTGAGATGGCAAGTCACTGTACCAAAGATCAACGCCAATGCCAGTTAAATATTTCTCCAAGCCTTCACAAGTCTCCTCTACTTCATTGTAGTTTTATATTTTATCAGGGAGCCATGCTTGTTTGTTTGGAAGCAAACAGCATTTCTCTCTGGTCTAATTACTTAGGTGTCCTTACGTGGCCAGGCTAATATGCTGGTAAGATCTAGCTAGTCCCACGATGATTGTGATAGCATGGGAGAATATTTATACCAGCTAGTACAGCATACATGGTCGGATAAACTGCCACATTTAGACTACCCCTTATCTACGGAGTGATTTGCGGGAGGCAATCCAGAGCAGATGCAGCGGCCCTTAGGAGTCCTGCATTAGTTGGGGACCCCAGCGGCGCCCCCGACAGTTTATCATTTATAGAATCCAGCAAATACTGAACCATCACTACTAGAGGAAATAGATACTGATCTCTTGACCTAGTTAGACTCTCATTTCCTACCCCACACTGATCTTGAGAGTTTATTTTATTATTACAAAAGCCAAAAGAAGAAATGAGCTTCAGGAGTGATTTTATCCTCAAGCCACCCTAACACAAGATTCCCCAGGGTGGAGCTGCTTTGACTCTGCCCCTCAGTGCCATGCCCACTTTCTCACCATCTCTGTTAGCAGCTGTAAAAAGGCAGCAGTAAGAAGGCATCTTTCGTCCCTCAAGCTACAACAGGCTCATCCAAAGGCTCAGTCAGCAGAATCATCTCACTGCCCTCCAGACAATCACCACCACTGGATACATACACGATGAGGACCAGCAGGTATGGGTTAGTATTTGAGTCCAGAAGCATGCTGGGGTCATGCGGCACCCTACTGTTGACAGAAAGTAGATCTAAGGATATGCGGATGGAAGTCTGATGGATACTACCTGTTAAGAGATACACAGGGTTTTCTGGCAGACTGTCTCCTAGCAGAGTTAGTATGTAGAATTCCCTAGTGAGACTGTTTTCAAGTTTCAGATGCACAGACAGTTACTATCCTAGGTTGTTTCTCTGCACATTTCCCTGTCGGATGTAACTAGCCCAAGATGAAATCTATGGATGCTTCTTGAAGTTAGGCAGAAAACAAGTCTATCTTGTTCTTCTGTCTGACATGACCATGTCACCTTGGCCTAGTCAGGAAGGCTGGATTAGTAACTGTAACGTGTTATTTTGTTCATCTCACCTTACCTAGGAAGCAACCCCTGCAGAATTTTGGTTCCTGGTTGTCTCCTTCCTATTATTCCTAAGTCCTATGCAAAGAATGTGAAATGTCTTTGTATTGTAAACCAAGTAAACTTAACTCTAACCTGTTTTGCCCTTTGAGACTATGGGATATAAAAAAGCTGGGGTCCTTGTGGAGGTGGTCAGTCAGCTGCCAAGATTTGAGCTGCTGCCCCTTCATCTGGTGAACATTAAAAATATTAACAGAAATGCGTCTTGCTCCTGGAGTCTCATCTCTGCACCTCTGAACCGACAGGACCTTTTTGCTTCATCTGGTGCCCAACGTGGGGCAGGGCTGAATGTGAGACACAGGATACAGGCGGGAATAATAGGAGATAAGTTGCACAGGGTTTGCATAGCCTTCTGTAAGCCGGAGTAAAAAAAAATATTGTTTGAGATGGAAAACTCCATGTTGCAGATAGAAGAGTATACTGATACACTTATAATTTTCACTAAGGCAGCTGGTGAAAGAGCTGTTTGATCTTTCTCTCATTGAAAGAGAGTTTTTAAAAGGTCTCCTTAAGAGAATACAGAAGCATTGCTACTGGTTTGAACCAGAGAGCAGAGAACAGTTCAACCCGAAGGTATGGAAAAGGTTGGAAAGGATTTAAGGCATGCCCATAGAAAAGGGGAAATAATCCCTGCAGAAGAATGGGGTGCATACACTTGCATTAATTCGGCTTTAATGCAGTTTGAATCTGTTTCAGAGAAGGAGGACATAATTTCTTCTTGTTCAACCTCCTCCTCTCACTAATCATATCTTCCCTGGAATTACCTCCTAGTGAGTACTTGTCATCATTACCTGCCTTTGTAAATTCTAACATCACTGAAACAAGGCAGGCAGTCTCACAAGATGATAGTTTTGATTCTGATGCAGAAATAGAGGTGCCTTCACATAAGAAGGCACTCTGGAGAGAAATTAGTGATCTCCATAGGAAATTAGATCTACTGAGTAAAAAGGCAGACAGGTCACCTAGGCCTAGGCCTGAGTTTCGCCTCCCTACAGGGGCTTAATGATTCCCTTTGTGAACTGGAATTCAGGCTATTCCAACTCCCCAATATCAGAATCAAGAAGTAGTTCAGCTCCAAGTCAATATAAATTATAGCATAAGGTGCGTATATTAATAAATACTCCTGATTCTTTTGATGATAATCCATAGCTTCAGGCTATGGCATTTCCTGTTGCTTGTAATTGTTGAATGACAGGTTTAGCTAGTTTGTGAACTTTGCTGTTTTGCCCACTCACAGCTTAATCTACTTAAGCCAAGGTTCATTCTAATGAGATCACTCTTTTATGTAAACATTGCTAGAGGGTGTGGCAGTTGCAGAAGTCACCTTGACTGAATAACTTCTGACTTATACATCTATTAAGACTTCTATGTTTTCTAGATTGGGCACTGCTCCTCTTTATATCCACTGCACCCAGCGTGGGACAGTTAGAATTTACCAGGAGACCACCACCCTGGCTACTTTGACTATAGGAAGATTATAGGAAGGATCATGCTAGTTTGCTCTCAAGCAGGCGAGTGTGACCCTTTCAGTATATGGAGACCCTGGAGCAGATAATAAATAAGAAGGACCTTGTGGGTCTAGATTACATGAAGCTCATGAAATGAATATGTATTACTTCATACCAGCTCTCTCTCTCTAGTGTTTTTCATAGGAGATAATCTCAGAAGAAGAAATTAGTTCTTGGCATAACCTTTGTTTATACCTGTAATAGGGTGTGGCACCGCCCTTCTACAATCTTGTTAGGGTTCTTTGTTGACACCTCCCTGTCACCTCCCTGGCCCTCCCTGGACCACTTTGGTGTATATAAGAGGACTGGCTTGAGGCTCCTTTGCTTTTGGCCTTTTTGCTCCTTCTTTTGGGTAGGACTCCTCTTGGGTGAGATCCCTCTCTCTTTGGTGGGAGACTTAGGCTCTTTTTTGGACCAGAGCTAGAGTTCTTTCATTGTATTGGATTGCTGTAGAAGAGCTTTGGTATTATTAAAAGCCTTTTTGGAACTGCGCCAAACTCATGAGTTTTCATCCATTCCCCCAGGGTCCTCGGAGGTAGAAGAGAACTTCTGTCCTGACACTTTCGGGACCCCAGTGGCAATCCCCGACAGTAATCTAAATACACAAATTAGTAGATATGAAGGTGATTATCAAGTTAATCACTTAACTTGAGACTATACCACCTACATGGCAGAGCCTGGCAAGCTACCCGTGTTTAATTTACTTGTTATGCCAAAAACTAGTAACAATTATGGACCTCAGTTCCATGACCTGAAGAATGGTCTGTAGCTCTTCCTATCCCTGAAGCAAGCAGATGCCCTTGGGTTATACTTGCTTGTGACAGGACATATGGAGATTTTACTAGTGCCCACTCGAGCAAATCGATGAACAATGGGAAGACAGTGATACAGTGATCAAGTTATTCCTTTTAAAATTCTGACCTCCCTAAAACAGGTTGTTTCAACGTATGGGCCTATGTTTACTTATGTTTTCGCCTTGCTAGAGAATTTTTCTGAAGCTAATATCTTACTTCCTTGTGACTGGCAAGTGATTGCAAAGGTAGTTTTGGAAAAATAGCAGCATATTCAGTTTAAGGCTTGGTGGCCAGAAGAGGCAGAAAAGATTTCCTGAAAAAGTTTCCCAAGAATGCTGAAGCCACCATAGCGAGGATCATGGACATAGACAATTGGTTTATGGCTGTAGATCAGATTAAAATCACTGTATCACTGTCTTCCCGTTCATCATCGATTGGCTCGAGCGGGCACCAATAACATCTCCATATGTCCTGCCTCATGCTACTAGAGCCCAAGGGCACCTGCTTGCTCCACGAACATAAAGAGCCTCAAACCATTTCATCAGGTCATGGGAATGAGGTCTAAAATTGTTACTGGTATTTGGCATATCAAATACGACACACGGGTAGCTTGCCAGGCTCTGCCGGCAGGTAGCATACTCTTGTAGTCATCTCTAAATCCAGAATTTATTGATGAACCACGCGACCCTGCGAGCCTGGCTATGATAGGCTGGTCTGCTGGGTGGAGTTCTGATGAGAGGGAAGTCGGGATGTGGACAATGGAGGCCCTCATGGAGAGGGGGTCGTCTGGCTTGTTGCAAGGCTCTGCTGGGGTGGTGGGCCAGGGCTAGAACCCGCCATCCCTCCTGGGGGTCTCATGAGCAGATGGGCACAGGGAGAGCCAGTAGCAGCTCTGCCCCATGTCTGAGGGGCAAAGCTGATTAAAATAACTGCAGATATTTTAGATTTGAATACTAATACATGCTTGAAAGCATGGCATAATCTGGAAGCTCCAGGGAAGCAACCAATTCCATTTACTAAGGTATTACAACATGCAAATGAAACTTATGTAGATTTCTCAGCCAGGTTACAAGATACTTTAGAAAAATCTGTCCCCGATGCTACTGTGTGTGAATTACTTATGTCCATGTTGGTGGTGGAAAATGCATCCCCTGATTGTCAAGAGGAAATCCGAGCCTCAAAAGTAATGGGAAAAGATACTATAAATGATTTTATTCGCGCTTGTCAAGACGTTGGGTCTGCAAAACATCAGACCCAAATTTTGGCTGCAGCACTCCAAAATGTTAATCAAATGAGATGTTTTGATTGGGGGCAGGAAGGACATTTAAGAAGAAATTGTACTAAGAAAAGGGACAGGGAAACCACTCCCAGCCTTCTGATTCTGTGCTCTGTAAAAGGGGTGGCAGAATTGGACAAAGAACCAAGGATTGTTACTTCAGAAAGCATAGAAACAGGTCACTGCTTGCTCCCAGCTCTACAGAGTCAGGAAAGGAATCAAGGGGTCAGTCCCGGGCTCACAAGCAACCCGGGAACTCTACCGAAACAATCATAAATTTGTTGGAGAGTAAGTTTGCCAGCTCGGCTCCAGCTGAGCGGCTGCTGAAACGGCCATACTTTTTTTCTGTAACTAACCAAGTGGCTCAAGCAACAACAGTTTCTAAAGCCTCTGCCTTTCCTGCTCTTCAGTCCGCCTTTATTTCACAAGGGCAGGAGTGGGGAGGGGGGTGGCAGGGGAGGGGGAACAAGCCTGGCGGCCTCAGCCTCTTCTGAGGCCTCAAGCATTCCCAAGGTTCCTCCCGAAGAGCCCCCTCCCAATCGGATGGGCGGAGCCAGTAGAATCTAGCAGCTCAGCAGTGGCTGGCCAGAAGCCAAGAATGGGTGAGTGGAACCAAGACAGGCAGGCAGAATTTTTAAAACTACTAGTTTACCCTGCAATCTGTCTGCTCCCTCACCTCAGTCCAAAGACACTTCTGCTTTAATTCATATTTCTAAAATCTGAAACGCTGGATAGCATACCTACTCATCACGATCACGATCTTCCCGTTGATCATCTATTTGCTAGAGCGGGCACCAGTAATATCTCCATATGTCCTGTCTCATGCCAGTAGAGCCAGGGGCATCGGCTTGCTACAGGAACATAAAGAGCCTCAAACCATTATATTAGGTCATGGGAATGACCAAATATAATTGTTACTAGAATTTGGCATATCATATACAACACGAGAAGCTTGCCAGGCTTGTCGAGCAGGAGGCAAACTCTTTTAAACACCTCCAAATAAAGCATTTATTGATGAACTGCGGGCGGCGCGCCACGCCGAGCCGGGCTGTGATGGGCTGGTCTGCTGGGTGGAGTTCTGACGAGAGGGAAGTCCAGAAGTGGAAAATGACGGCGCCGCGAAGTGAGGGAGGGGTGGTCTGGCTTGTTGTGAGGCTCTGCCGAGGTGGTGGGCC
Organism: Cryptotis parvus; assembly: GCA_021461705.1. NCBI lineage: Eukaryota > Metazoa > Chordata > Mammalia > Eulipotyphla > Soricidae > Cryptotis > Cryptotis parvus. Next base: position 92,732 of record JAJIBD010000147.1, read on the forward strand.
AGGGCTAGAACCCGCCATGCCTCCCGACTGCCTCATGAGCGGCTGTGCACAGGGAGAGCAAGGAACAGCTCTGCCCCATGTGTGAGAGTCTCTGAACCAGCATACCTGGGCCGGATTGAGGAAAAAAGCTGCGGCAGGGTGGGTGTCGGTGATCCTACTCATATCACTTTACAAACTGCTAAGGATAGTACTGCTTTGGATATTCCAGTTATTCAGGATTTGTTTTTAGCTCCTACCAATTTTTATGAAACTCCAACTAATATCTATGGTCCTTTGCTGCCTCAATCATTTGGATTAATAACTGGCAGTAGTAATATGGAATCTAAATGTGTTAATATTCAAACGAAATTTTTTGATGGTAATTTTGAAAGTGAAATTTTGTTCATTGTATCTGTGCAGGCTGAAATACGTATTTTTAAAGGTGAAAAGAATTCTCAGCTTCTTGTATTGCCAAACTGCCAGTTCCTCATTATCAGGAAGGAGGGTCTGGCAACCCTAATGTTGAGGTTTTTTGGACACAATTCCTTTCAGAGGATAAACCCAGTATGGTGCTTACTTTTGAAGATGGCACTAAAATTGAAGGTTTGCCTGATTCAGGGGCCAATACAGCCATAATTGCTTCACATCATTGGCCCTCTGGATGGAAAAACACCGTGTGCTTAATGCAACTTCTACAGGATTGGGTGTCATGACTGATATTCAACAAAGTGATGAGCCTCTCAGGTGTACTGACCCAGATGGAGATGAGGCTGTTATTCAGCCCTATATTTTGTCTATTGCAATTACCTTATGGGGTAGAAATTTGTTGAAAAAAATTGAATATTGTTATGACTAAACGTAGAAACCTTTTTTAAACAGCCGCATTTTTAATGAGGGCTGCTGCTCGTAAAACAGCTTTACCCATTAAGTGGTAAAACAGCCCGCTGCCTTAGCCCCCTGCCCTCAATCCCAGAGAGGCTGGGGCTCCGGCCCGCACCCCCCCTCCTCTTTCCCGCTCCAGCATCCCATGCCCGCCGCCCCCGCCCCTTAGTCCCCTACTTAGGCCCGCTTACAAAGCCCAGAGTGCTGGAGCATGGGCGGGGCGTGAGGGCGCATGCAGACCGCCCCTGGAAGCCCTCATGCAGGCTGCGCTCTCTGTTTTGGGGCGAGGGCAGAGGAGGAACAGGGTCCACGTTAGAGCTGGGGGCGGCCGCGGGCAGGGTGGTTGGGGCAGTCACCCCAAGGGTGAGTGACTTTGGGGAGTTGTGCCCCACCCCCTAGGCCTTGGCGGGGTCATTTGGGGGCCCCCATTCCGGGCTGGGGGGGCTTGCGAATCGGGGCTCTGCTGCTGCTTGGGTTTTTGGGGCTCGTGTCTGGGCTCAGTCTGGAGCCAGTCTACTGGAATTCGGTGAATAAGAGGTTCCAAGGGGCCGGAGCCATAGCCCAGCGGGTAGGGGGTTTGCCTTGCACGCAGCCGGCCCATGCCGGCCCGGGTTCGATCCCCGGCATCCCATATGGTCCCCGCGCACCACCGGGAGTAATTCCTGAGTGCAGAGTCAGGAGTAACCCCTGAGCATTGCCGGGTGTGACCCAAAAAGCAAAAAAAAAAAAAAAAAAAAGAGGTTCCAGGCAGAGGGTGGTTATGTGCTCTACTTTCAGATCGGGGACAGGCTAGACCTGCTGTGTCCTCGGGCCCAGCCACCAGGACCCCACTCCTCTCCTAATTATGAGTTCTACAAGCTGTGCTCAGGGCCGACGCTGTGAGGCACCCCCCCAGCCCCAAGTCTCCTCCTCACTTGTGACCGACCAGACCTGGATCTTCGCTTCACCATCAAGTTCCAGGAATACAGCCCTAACCTCTGGGGCCATGATTTCCGCTTTCACCATGATTACTACATAATTGCCACCTCTTATGGGACCCAGGAAGGCTTGGAGAGTTTGCAGGGAGATGTGTGTCTCACCCGAGGCATGAAGGTGCTTCTCCGCGTGGGACAGAGTCCTGGAGGAGGGGCTGTTCCCCCGAAAGCCTGTGTCTGAAATGCCTGTGGAGAGGGACCGAGGAGCAGCCCACAGCCTGGAGCCCGGGAAGGAGAACCTGCCAGCTACCATGAGAAGTGTCCCGTTTTGTCCAGTGGCTGATAGCAAGATATGAACCAGTTGGGACACATAAGGATTTTGATGCTGAATGGGCCACTTGGGACTTGCTCCAGACAAGAAGTGACCAAGCTGGACAGAAGTGGTGGCTTGGGAAGTGGCAGAAGAATTGCAGCAGGAAGTGCCTTCATCCAGGACAGGAATAGTACTTCTGAAACAGGAAGTGGGTCTGGCTGGAACAGAAGTGGCCTAGCTAGCGGGTAGGGTGGGGCAGATGGAGAAGTAGGGGCAGGAAGAACTTTTCTGTTTCAGGATGAATCTGGAACTTACTATAAGAGAGGGTGGACTGGGGGAGGATTTTCCTTCACTCAAGTGGCTCTGCCCACGATGTCCCTTCCTTTGTTTCCTATGCTGCTTGTAGGACTGCTAAGCTGACTTCCATCTAATGTGGCATGCCCAATTTGTCTTGTTCTTACCTTTTCATATCCTAGTATAATCTGTTACTTAACAGGACTTCCCCAGCGACCCCCGTGTTATCTCCCAGTAACCCAGGTGGCTGTTTCGTTCATCATGGCCTCCATTTCCTACTCCCTTCAGACTCAACACAGCTTCCTAGTGACCGAGATGGTGGCCTACTGACTGGCCTTGCTTACAGTGGTACTTAACAACTGCCATTGTCTCCGTATGACCAGGTTATACCTCTTCCTGCCCTCCAGTGCACAATCGGGTGTTGTCTCAGTTTCCTCCCAGCTCAGTTTTCTTTAGACCAGAGCTGCCCATGGGCACCAGGTTGGCCACCTTAATCACCAGCCAAAATGGTTGCTTTGTCCACCAGAGGTCAAGTCATCTCTCTGGTGCTGTAGTTCCCAGCTTCTTCCTGATTTTTCTAATTGCTCCTTCCAGGGAACAGGAAGTTGATATGGGGGAGGTGGCAGGGTCTGGCCGTCACCTTGATAGTTTTACTGTAAAAAGAGAAATTTGAACAACAAAAACCAAAAAAAGAATAAAAAATTTCAAAAGTTAAAAAAAAAGCAGTAGCCCTTAATTACTGAAAAATTAACAGCTTTACAACAATTGGTGGTTGAACAGCTCAACAGCTCATATTGTTCCAAGTTCTAGTCCTTTGAATTCTCCAGTTTTTGTAATAAAAAACAAATCGGGCAAATGGAGAATGTTAACAGATTTATGCCAGGTCAATAAATGCATGGAAACTTCCTAATCTTGCTATGATACCCAAAACCTGGAAAATTATTACTATTGATTTAAAAGATTGTTTTTATACGATTCCCCCTGCTGAGCAGGATAGAGAAAAATTTGCATTTACTGTCCTATTGATCAATAATGAAGCACCTAATAAAAGGTATCATTGGATAGTGTTGCCTCAAGGCATGATAAATAGTTCTACTATCACTAGATCACTAGACATCCCGTTGTTCATTGATTTCCTCGAGGGGGCACCAGTAACATTTCCATCTGACCCTATTATGTGCCAGTGTAGCCCAATGGCATCTGGTTGTTTCAGGAATACGAAGAGCCTCAAACCGTTCGTTCATGGCCTTGACGAAGAAGTCTGACCATCTTGTAGGTAGGCGGCTATGTGGTCTTTTGACGTCCCGTGGGATCCAGTCAGTAACAGCTCTAGTCCAGCGATTGTCTCCAAATCGCATTACATGTCCAGCCCATCTGATTTTTTGATGGCTTGGCAAATGAGACAGAGTTTGACTATGTGTCAATATTTTGTTAATCAACCCTTGGAGATTATAAGTAAAAAATATCCAGGTGCCAAGTTAATTCATTATATGGATTTTTTGGGTGACACCCTATTTAGCTTCCAGCTACATTTAGCTTACAGCTCCTCCCAGCTCTGCTAGGGAGGCTTTGAATCCGCTGTGGGTTCTTGTAAAGAGCCAGAAGGCAACCTGAAGTGCTAAATTTTATAGGGCTATTTTTCCTGTTTTCATCTCTAGATAGTCCAGCCCACAATGGGCAGGGCTGGGAAGTTTTGGCGGAATTCTATCTATAAAATAAGCTGCAAGAAGAAAGAAGCTCTTCTTTTGCCAGTTGGGCTTCCCTTGGCGTTTTTCTTCTCCGTCCTCTCCATTCTCTGTTGGGCTTCAACACATGGAGGCAGCCATCTTGTTCTACACGTGGCTGGGGCCTAGCTAGGAACTCAGAGTCCAGAGGTTTTCCCTGCTCTTGGATTGTATATTGGAACCTGTGACAGTAAAGCCCTTTTAAAACTGCGTCGGATTCCTGAGTTTTCATCCATTCCCCGCCGACTTCGGAGGTAGAAGGGAATTCGCTTCCCAGTATTGTTGGGGAACCCAGCGGCTTCCCCAACAATGGATGTATCACTGTCTTCCGTTCATCATTGATTTGCTCGAGCGGGCCCCAGTAACATCTCTTTATGTCCTGTCTCATGCTAGTAGAGCCCAAGGGCATCTGCTTGCTCCAGGAATATAAAGAGCCTCAATCCATTCAGAATGAGGTCTATAATTGTTACTGGTATTTGACATATCAAATACAACACGGGTAGCTTGCCAGGCTCTGCCGTGCAGAGAGCATACTCTTGTAGACATCTCTAAGTCCAGCATTTATTGATGAACCGTGCGGCCAAGTGGCGGCGCGAGCCGGGCTGTGATAGGCTGGCCTGCTGGGTGGAGTTCTGACGAGAGAGAAGTCCGGATGTAGAAAATGGAGGCCCTCATGGAGTGGGGGTCGTCTGGCTTGTTGCGAGGCTCTGGGGTGGTGGGCCAGGGATAGAACCCACCATCCCTCCCGGTGCCTCATGAGCAGCTGGTCACAGGGAGAGCCAGTAGCAGCTCTGCCCCATGTCTGCAAGTCATGGATGATATCCTTATAACTGCTCCTTCTGAAATTAATTTGCAAAATGTCTATTCTCTACTGTTACTGAACTACAGGATTGGGTTTTAGAAATAGCAAAAGAAAAGGTCCAGCATTCAGTACCTTGGGATTTTTAGGTCAAATTATTAATAATGCTATGGTAATTCTACAAAAGGTGCAAATCAGGAAAGATAATTTAAAAACTTTAAATGATATTCAGCAACTTTTAGGTAATATCAATTGGTTACGTCCATCCCTGGGCATTCCCACCCACTTATGCGCTTAGGCATCTTTTTGCCATACTTGAGGGTGATTCACAAATTAATAGTCCTCGTCAGCTCACTCAAAACCAGCTCAGGAACTTGAATTTATTGAAGAAATGGTTAACTCGGCTCAATTAAATCGTATTGAAAAATTAAAACCATACTCATTGATAATTCTGAATACTTTGTATTTGCCAACTGGAGTTTTAATACAGGATTCAAATATTATAGAGTGGATATTTTTTGCCAAAGAAAAATAGCAAATCTTTATTGACATCACGATCACGATCTTCCCGTTAATCATCTATTTGCTAGAGCGGGCACCAGTAATATCTTAATATGTCCTGTCACATGCTGTAGAGCCAAGGGCATCGGCTTGGGACAGGAACATAAAGAGCCTCAAACCATTATATTAGGTCATGAGAATGATCTAATATAATTGTTACTGGCATTTGGCATATCAAATACAACACGAGCAGCTTGCTAGGCTTGCCGTGCGGGAGGCATACTCTATAAACACCTCCAAATAAAGCCTTTATTGATAAACCGCGCGGCCGCTTATGCGGCGAGCCGGGCTGTGATGGGCTGGTCGGCTGGGTGGAGTTATGATGAGAGGGAAGTCCAATGTGGAAAATGGCGGCGCCCATGGAGTGGGTGGTGGTCGTCTGGCTTGTTGTGAGGTTCTGCCGGAGTGGTGGGCCAAGGCTGGAACCCACCATGCCTCCCGACTGCCTCATGAACGGCTGGGCACAGGGAGAGCAAGGAACCGCTCTGCCCCATGTCTGAGAGGCTCTGGACCAGCATACCTGGGCCGGATTGAGGAAGAAACTGCTCCAGGGTGGGTGTCGATGATCCGGGCTGTGATGGGCTGGTCGGCTGGGTGGAGTTATGATGAGAGGGAAGTCCAATGTGGAAAATGGCGGCGCCCATGGAGTGGGTGGTGGTCGTCTGGCTTGTTGTGAGGTTCTGCCGGAGTGGTGGGCCAAGGCTGGAACCCACCATGCCTCCCGACTGCCTCATGAACGGCTGGGCACAGGGAGAGCAAGGAACCGCTCTGCCCCATGTCTGAGAGGCTCTCCTAATACCGGCTAGCTCAGTCGGTAGAGCATGAGACTCTTAATCTCAGGGTCGTGGGTTCGAGCCCCACGTTGGGCGTGAGTTTTGGCTTCTCTGCTTTACAGCAACTAGCTGGGTAGATACGTCCTCAGACGCTGATATCGGGGACAGCTTGAAGAGCCAGATCAAGGTCTAGGTGGCTGTCCATCTGGGTGGCCCCAGCCTGTCCCTAACTGGAGGGCCCTCCCCACGTCCTGCCTTTATTGACATATCCGCCCAAAATTTCTCAGGTTATTATAAAGGGAAGAAAAAGAGCTGTACAGCTTTCTGGTTTTGATCCTAAAGAAATTATTGTTAAACACAATAAGGAAAAGATACAAACCCTATGGGAAACAGATAAAAACTGGCAAATAGCTTGTGCCGGTTATTTGGATTCAATATATATTATCTTTCCTAAAATAAAGTTGTTTTGGTTTTTACAATTAACTAATTGGATATGGCCAAGTGTGGTTCATTCAGATCCAATAAATGATGTTGTAGCTTTCTTTACTGATGCTTCCAACGATGGAAAAGCTGCTTATATTGATTTTAAAAATGATGTTGTATTACAAACTCCCTATCAATCAGTGCAAAAGAATGAGTCATTTGCTATTATATCTTTATTGCAAAATTATTCAGATCCTCTTAATATAGTCACTGATTCAAAATATGCACCTTGGACTGTACAAAATATTTATACTATCTCTTTATCTCTAAAACACTCTGAACTTTTAACATTGTTTGCCACATTGCAACAATTGCTTCGTGCTCGTGCTCGTATTCATACTTTATCTATTGTCCACATAAGGGCTCACACTAATTTGCCTGGTCCTTTAACACGTGGCAATGATCAAGCCGATAAACTTGTGGCTTTAGTAGTTATTGCAGAAGCTTCCCATAGTCTGCATCATCAAAATGCTCATGCATTAAGAAATAAATTTGCACTTCCTTGGTCTCAAGCAAAAGCCATAATAAAACAGTATCATACTTGTCAGGCAATTATATACCACATTTGCCTCTTGAAACCAACCCCAGAGGGTTGGCAGTTAATCACATTTGGCAAATGGATGTTACTATTCTACCTTCTTTTGGTAAAACTGAATATGTAAAAATTCTATAGATACTTATTTTCATTCCTAGTGGGCTAGAGCCGCCCCATCTGAAAGAGCTAATGCAATAATAGCTCACCTGCTAGAAGTTTTTTCTGTAATGGGCATTCCTCATACTATAAAAACAGATAATGCTCCAGCGTATAATTCAGCAAAGTTAAAGTCTTTTATGAAGCTTATTCTATTACTCATGTTACAGGTATTCCCTATAACAGTACTGGGCAAGCAATTATCGAACGAGCAAATCGTAATCTAAAATAAGTGCTTCATAGACACAGAAAGGGAGTATATCTGAATTCCCACAAGCAACGAATTGCAAGAGCATTGTTTAATTTTTTAAAACGTTGCAGATAATGAAACTGCAGCTGAAAAACATTGCAGATATCCAAAAAATGAAATTACAGTGACAAAACCACAAAGCAGGTCAAGCAAAAAAATTGTATATAAAGACATCGTGTCTGGCAAATGGTTACCAGGTTGGGTAGAAAGATGGGGGCGAGGGTTTGCTTTTATCTCCACAGATAAGGAGCAATTCTGGTGTCCGACTAAAAGGCTCAAAATCCTTCGTAGAAAACAACCAGAAAACCAAGAGAAGAAGGCAGCCCAAGATGTTCCAAATGAAGGTGATGCAGATAAGCCCAGACCAAAGAAATGCTTTCAAGGCCAGCCAATAGGAAAGGAGAAAGATAAAGCCCAGTTGCAATACTGGAAGAACTGCCAAAATTTGGCACAACTAAAGAAGGTGATATCTATTACAAGCATAAAATTAACTCCAATCACATTTTATCTGGCTGTACTAGCCATCTTAATTGTATTAACTAATACCAGTTTCAATTAAACTTATTGGGTGTACATACCCAATCCTCCCCTACTATGAGCAGTCTTGTAGCAGGATGATATTAGTCCTGTTTATAATAATAAGTGGCGATGGAAACATCTTCCCATAATTCCATCTTATGGGAAAATGATGGGCTTGCACCACTTGCACCTTTTCAATTAGGATTTTCCAAACAGATACAATCTGTGGAAAATCAGCTCTGAATTTCATGAGCTCTCAGCCTGGGAAGGAAGTCATAATAAAAATAGTCATAATACCATACTGAACAGGTAAGTTTTTAATAAAAATTATTCATGACAGATAAAGCAGTGTATTCTCCTTCCCTTTGTAATACTTAGAGGCAAAATAATTTGAAATTCTTTTGACGGCACTATGTCCTGTACCAAGTGTTCCATGTATACTTGTGTTGATTCTGCTTTTTAAAACTAAACACTGGGGCAAGTTTGCATTTTCTCAGAGTTCGAGTAGGAATCTGGATGCCTGTGACATCCCCAGTCATGGGAGGAGAACCCAACCATTGGACTTATTCCTCACGTCTAAGCATACCAAGAGATTCATCGATTCATCATTTTACTAATTGCTGCTGTTTTGAGCATCATTGAAGTGACTGCATCTGCTCTTGTAGCTGAAATGGCGATGAAAGAAGAAACACAGACTGTTGAGCTCATTCATAAGTGGCATGATATTTCTCAAAGATTCTGGACTGCTCAGAGGCAGATCGATACTGATCTGCAGGCTGAACTGGCTGATGTGACTCAGACTGTGATTTTGCTTGGTGATCAATTGGCTGGCCTACAAAGACAAATATCTTTGAAATATGACTGAAATATCTCTTCTTTCTGTATTACTTCTGTATTTTATAATAAAATTGAATTTTCTTGGGATAAAGTTAGAAAACATTTGTTAATTTGTTAAGTTATAAAAATATTATGGCTAAAATTGTAAATTTGCAAAGCAAGATTCATGATACTGTTCCTAATCATTTTTATGATATTACTGCTGCTTCCTTTTGGCAGGATTTGGCTTATGGCATTGGCTTTATTAACCCCACTACTAGCTTAAATGGACTTAGAGGAGTAGCAGCAGGTTTGGGAGTGCTTATTTTGGTTATAGCTGTCCTTGTTCTTATCTTATATTTTAAGTTCAAACGGTATAAGAAAAGGGCTACGGTTCAACAGACCTCTCAATTTGTTCTGTTAGCCAAATTGCAGCCTTAACAGAAGGGGGAGATGTTTGCAGAAAGTAGATCTAAGGATATGTGAAGGAAGGTCTGATGGATACTACCTGTTAATAGATACACAGGGTTTTCTGGCAGACTGTCTTGTTGGATGACGTGTTTAGCTAGTCTGGAAGCTTTGCTGTTTTACCCACTCACAGCTTAATATACTTACATGTTCTTAAGCCTAGGTTCATTCTAATGAGATATCTCTTCTATGTAAACACTGCGAGAGGGTGTGGCAGTTACAGAAGTCACCTTAACTCTGAATAATTTCTGACTTATTATACATCTACTAAGACTTCTATGTTTTCTAGATTGGGCACAGCTCCTCTTTATACCCACTGCACCCAGCGTGGGACAGTTAGAATTTATCAGGAGATTACCACCCTGCTACATTGAGACAATCTTTACGATTACAGGAAGGGTCATACTAGTTTGCCCCTCATGCAGGCGAGTGTGTCCCTTTCAGTATATGGAGAACAAGATACTCAGAATCACCCTGGTGCAGATAATAAATAAGGAGGATCTTGTGGGTACCATCTAGATTACATGAAGCCCATGAAATTAAGATGTATTACTTTACACCAGCCACCCCCTCTCCAGTGAAATTAGGTAAATGTACATACATGATAAGCCCTCAATGTATGTACTGCAAACTACAATGCACAAAAAAAGAGAAAGAGGAGAGTGAGAGAGAGAGGGAAATATCTGCAATAGAGGCAGCCAAGGGCAAGTAGAAACTGGGGGTATTCAAGGAAATGCAAATAAAACAACAGTGAGATATCTAACACCACAGAGACTGGCACCTAAAAGAGTAAGAGCAACCAGACTCTCATCCATTGTGGTAGAAATGTCACCTGGTTTAGCCTGTTTGAAGACAATACAGGCATTCCTCAAAAAACAAGAAATTGAGCTCCCGTTTGGCCCGCAATACCACTTTTTGGGAATACACCATGGGAGCCCAAAAACATACAGCAGATACACCATCTGCACTTATACATACATACATATATAAAAATATATATATTTATATATGTGTATGTATATACACATATATAAATATATTTATATATGTATATATACATATATGTATATATTTATATATGTATGTATAAGTGCAAATGTATATATATGTATGTATATATATCTATATATATAGCAGCACTGATCACAATAGCCAGAATCAGGAAATAATCTGAGTGCCCAAGAACAGATGACTGGATAAAGAAACTGTGGTACAAGGGAATACTTTTCAGCTCTTAGAAAAAATGAAATTTTGAAATTGCCTACAAATAGATGGACATGGAAAGTATCATGCTGAATGAAATTAGTCAGAGGGAAAAACACAGACACAGAATTACTTCATTCATTTCTCAGATTTAAAAATACTATGATCCGTGTTGCATTTGGTATTTGATATGCCAAATACCAGTAACAATTATAGAACTCATTCCCATGACCCAATGGAATGGTTTGAAGCTCTTTTTGTTCCTGGAGCTAGCAGATGTCCTTGGACTACACTAGCATGTGACAGGACTTATGGAGCTGTTACTGGTGCCCACTCAAGCAAATCGATGATCAATGGGAAAACAAGTGATAAAGTGATACTATGATACTAATATGCAAGTTCAGGAAAAACATGAATGAGGAAGACTGGTCAGTGATGGAATCTATCACAACTGTGGTAGAGTTTAGTGAGTCGGAGTTTAGGTAAGATAGAGAAGGGACCAGTGTTAAAATTGTTACTAATATTGAATGTCATTATAATTATTTTAATTCTTCAATAATTAATAATACAGAAGAACAACCTGGGTATTATTTTAATATCTAGCAGTTATGAAGGAAATAATACATAGTAACTATTTATATTCTATAACCAAGGGAAAAAAATAAAATAACTAGGACACAACTTAGTGGATCACTTGATAGCTTGACATCCCGTTATTCATCGATTTGCTGGAGGCGGGCACCAGTAATATTTCCATTTGACACTATCACGTGCCAGTGTAGCCCAATGGCATCTGGTTGCTTCAGGAATACAAAGAGCCTCAAACCGTTCGTTCAGGGTCTTGACAAATAAGTCTTGACCAATAAGTCTGACCATAGGTGGGTGGCCACGTGATCTTTTGACAACCTGTGGGATCCAGTCAGTAACGGCTCTAGTACAACGGTCATCTTCAAATCATATTACATGTCCAGCCCATCTGATTTTCGATGCCTTGGCAAATGAGACAGCGTCCCTGACTCTGGAACAGCGATGGAGGTCAGAGCCCGGATTCCTTCTTTCACTTGAATGAGGCATGATATTCTAAGCATAGCTCTTTCGATTCCTCTTTGGGGAGACAGGAATAGCAATCTCATCCCTGCTTTCGTAGGGCCCAGGTCTCTGAGGCATATGCTAATGTAGGGAGAATGGTGGAGTTGAAGAGGTGTGCACAGAGCCGGAGATTCTTTTGTCTTTTTCGCTATTTCTTCGATGCTTTTGAAGGCATTCCATACTGCCTCTCTTCCTCCTGTGCAGCTCAGGTTTTAGGTCATATATCATGTTGACTTCTCAATCTAGGTATACATAACTGCTACATTCAGAGATGTTTGTTCCATTAAGAGTGAATGGGACCTCTAGAACTAGTTCATTTATCATAAACATAGTTTTGCTGAGATTCAGCTATAGACCTATCTTTCCACATTCTCATCAAAGTCAGTCAGCATTTGTGCCCCTTGAGTAATGTTTGGTGTTATTAGAACAATGTCATCAGCGAGTGGAGGTGGTGTACTTGCCAACCATCTATCTTCACTCCCTTTCCTTCCCATTCTAATTGTTGCATGATGTTCTCGAGGGTGGTGCTGAAGAGTTTTGGTGAAATGGTATCACCCTTCCGAACCCCTCTTTTGACATTGATGATCACTTCTTTGTCCTTGTCTCTGTCCTTGTCAACACGAACATGGCCGCAAACATTGATTCATTTGAATGCATAACAAAACCGGATGGTAACCAAGTTCATTGAAGTTTGTAGGGAGTTCAGGATGCCACTCTGTCTCAAGTTCATTGATTTAAAGAAAGCCTTTGATTCTGTGGAGACTGAAGCGGTCATCGAAGCCCTAGCCAAATAGGGTGTTCAAACCCAATACATCAAGATCCTTAGTGACCTGTATTATGATTCACCACCAGGATAGCACCATTCTACAAATTAGTGGATAAATAATAAAATAATTGTGAATAAACAATAAATTAGGTGAAAAAAAGATACACAAATTTTTAACAAGAACAAAGAAGTTTCATTGTTGGTATCTTAGGATGGTGGGGATGACAGTGTATCTCCAATAGTGCTTAGGGATTAC
>JAJIBD010000148.1:0-38630 GCA_021461705.1 Cryptotis parvus
TTAAATTCAGTATGAACAATTTTTTCCAAAAATGTTCTGTGGATTCTTCAGCTAAGTTTCCAAACATTTCCTCATGCTATTGTTATGATTTCTTCGCTTTCCCTTCCACTCTTTCTTCTCTCACCTTCACTGCTTCCATTTATTTATTGTTTTATCTATCTATCTATCTATCTATCTATCTATCTATCTATCTATCTATCTATCTATCTATCTATCTATCTATCTATCTATCTATCTATCTATCTATCTATCTATCTATCTATCTATCTATCCTATCTATCTATCTATCTATCTATCTATCTATCTATCTATCTATCTAATCTATCTATCTATCCTATCTATCTATCTATCTATCATCTATCTCTCTCTATCTCTCTATCTCTCTATCTCTATTTGTTTACTTATCTATTTGCTTTTTTGGGTCACATGTGTCAGTGCTCAGGGGGTTACTCCTGGCTCTGCACTCAGGACTTATTCCTCGCGGTGCTCGGAGGACCATATGGGATACCAGGGATCAAACCCAGGTTTGCTGCATGCAAAACAAAAACCCTACCCACTGGACTATCACTCCGGCCCCCTCCTCCATTTCTTTCCTCTCCCAAACCACCCTTCTTTCTACTCCCTGTCCCTCTTCCTCTTCTTCTTATCATCTGCCTCCTCACCTTCTCCATCTCCTTCTACTTCTCCTTCATCTTCTATTTACTTGAACTCCATCCTCTGACATCCCTGTTTGAAACTAAGCAGTTATGTTTCAGCTTTACTTTCAAGGCTGATAGTTCCAGCTCTAACATTTTTAGTATACATGTTGTTTTTTATTTTTCTCCTATAACATAGGGACGGTTTCTTTTTATGATGTCATCAATTTGATTTCTCATTTGATATGATAAATTTTGAAGGGTAACACATTCAGTGATTATATTCAGTGGAGCAGAACCCATACATCTCTCTCTTCCTGTCTCTTACTATATATACATATAAATATGTATACTATGAATATTATATATCTGTTTCTTTTCACCATTCCTTACATATACCAACAATTAAAATTTGGGACTTAATATGTAAACTTAATAAACAAGATATATGATTATAAATTATGACATGCTTCACCTATATGTTTAGAGGAGATTTTAATTTGCATTCATGTTCAGAACAGTTATCTACAAGTGTAAATGTTCTGAGTGATGGGACTAGAGTGATAGTACAAGGTTTGGCACTTTCCTTGCACGCAGCTGGCCTGGTTTTGACCCCTGGTACCCTGTATAGTCCCAAGAGCCCCACCAAAAGTGATCCCCGAGCACAGAACCAGGATTTAGCCCCCAAGCACAGTTAGACATGGCTAAAGTAATGAAAAAATTCTGAATTAGGCTTAAGCACAGCTAGGCGTAGCTCAAAAACTATGACTGATGGACAACTCCACAGACACAAATCCAGCTTCACTTTTTATTTAAAAACTATTTCTTTTAGGTTTCCAATTTATAATATTGTTATGGGTGGTTTTCCATGCACTTCCTTCCAATATTACACCGATCACCAGTATACCCACCTTCCTCCACCAAAGGCCTCTCACTTCCAATGCCCTCCTCCACCAACTTGATTGTGTGAAGTCAGTTCTCCAGTCTTGTTGCCTTTGACCTTTTCTTGCTACCTTGATAGGTACATGCAGCTTCTCTTAGATCAATTTTGGAAGGAAAACTTGAAATTAGGATTTTTTTCTAAAAAGTAATTTAATGATTGGCTATTCTCTTGACTAAGTGAATAAAATCATAAAGCTTTCTGACTGGAGCTTAGCTTAGCAGTGAAACAAACATTAAGGATATACATTTTATTTCCTAAAATTGAAGTTGTCTCAGAATAATTGTGATTCATATAATATCTGGATCCAGAGTGCCCTGCTGTCATATTCTCTACCTGGTGATAGCCGTCATCAGCAGCCACATCCCCTTGGTGCTCAGGAGGGGCCCTGTTAGGAAATGGGAAATAGGCAAATCTGAAAGAGGAAGCCAGAGTTGTGGTATTTAGATATAACCATATAAGTGTCAATCATCCTGAATGACTAAAATTATATTGCAGCATAAAAAGTATTAAGAAACATATGTATTCCAAAAGAGACAAAGGGGGATAATAGAAATCTATCCCCTAAAGCAAAGCCTTTGAATAGTTATGAACTCAGGATCCTCACATAGGCCTGTTGGGGACACTTTTTTATTTTTAATATCGCATATTGCAAATGGAAACCAACACTTTTGAAGCCGGGTACATTGCATAAGGTCTCAGGATGATTAGTAGCAGGTTTTGAGCCTTCATACATTTCAATATTTGGTTCACAGTAAAAAGAGTAGTTTTTATCATCTAAGTCAAGCTATCCTTTAATGCTGATATAGAAATTATTTTTTCTTTAAAATTATGGGGGGAAGGTGTGGATAGACATTGGAAGGGTACTTAATTATAAAGGTTATTATGACTTAACCTTCCGAGGTGTAGAATGAGTAGCAAAACAAATGAAATAAAATGTAGACTTGAAATATAGGCAACGGCAGAGAAGTGAAAGTGGAGTATGGCAAGCTCCCTTCCAAGGTAATAAGTAAAGGTTTAATCTTCTGTTCCAGAGAGAATAAAAAGAGAAAATTCAAATCATTGAGAGCAAAGGAGGGAAGGCCTGTTTATTTCCGTGAGTGGTTTTGCTACCGATAGTCTGTCAGGAAAACCTTTTCCTTCCCCTTCTTCCCAGCATCTGAGTGGAAGGGACTATGCTATTAAAGAAAATGAGGATGCCCACAGCATTGGGATGCTGAGAGTGGCAGAGGCAGAGACATAAAGGAACTTTAAGCATCAGAGAACCAGAGCTAATGTGAACAAGTTAGGAAAGCACCCACCTAAGTCTCTATGATGGAACAGTGTCAAACTAGAATACGGGAGGCTACTCTTCAAGCCCGCTCTTCTCACACACATATGTCTCTTGCTAGTCTAAGCAGATTTCTTTAACACATATACCCCCCTTTCTCTTCTCTCACTTTATTTATTTATTTATTTATTTGTTTGTTTGTTTGTTTTCTGTCTGTCTGTCTATCTACCTACCTACCTATCTATCTATCTATCTATCTATCCATCCATCCATCCATCCATCCATCCATCCACTCACCCACCCACCCACCCACCCACCCACCCACCCACCCACCCACCCATCCATCCATCCATCCATCCATCCATCCATCCATCCATCCATCCATCCATCCATCCATCCATCCATCCATCCATCCATCCATCCATCCATCCATCTATCTATCTATTTTTGCTTTTTGAGTCAGACCCAGCAATGCTCAGGGGTTTCTCCTGGCTCTGCACTCAGGAATTACTCCTGGCAGTGCTCGGAGACCATATGGAATGCCGGGGATCGAACCCAGGCTGGCACAGGCTGGCCTCATGCAAGGCAAATGCCCTACCCGCTGGACTATCGCCTCCGGCCCCTCTCACTTCTTTCTAAGCAACTTTCAATGAAAGCTACCTTGCTTCACTGATAAGTAAAACTAGCATATTACCCTTTAGATAAATTCCGTACTTTTCCCATGTTACAAAAAAGAGAACACAAAGTTGAAATAAAGGAAGACATTGGGCAAGGGAATGTTTTGGGAGGATTACCATTTCCTCACTAGAAGACATAGCATGCCTGTTACGAGTTGGATGCTTGTTCTTACTGATTATTATTTGCAAAGCAAGCTTCCTTTGATGAAAGAACAATTAAAGATAAGTTTACCAATTGTCAGGAACCTGTATGTTTCTAGATTTATTCTTACCTAGTCATTAACTAGTATCACCTTATGCATACTAGGTTAAAGTACCTGATTCTTACTTATCACTGTTTACATGTACTTCTACATACTTAGAACACATAGAGGTGATCATCTCATAATAAAAATTTCAGAGGAAAGAAAGAAGAGAATACTAAATGAAGATGCCACACCCATTATTTTCCCTTCTAAATTTCCTCTGAGCCATTTGTTTCCTTTTGTTATAGCAAAAATGCAAGGTTCTAGTTAGCTGTATAAGAATCTGAATCAAACTGTAAAAAACCTGTGCAGTTAAGGACCTTTCCTAAAGGGAAACACAAATTTATCAACCTTTGAGTACTTACTGGTGTGTTAGAAAACTAACAGTAATTTTGAGAGAATATGTTTCCCTAAGCAATCTGAGTTTTCCATCAACAAATAATCTGGCTCAAGAGATGTTTGTGTCACTTGTCTTCCCATTGTTCATCGATTTGCTCAAGTGGGCATCAGTAAGCTCTGGATACATCCTGTTGCATGCTAGGTTAGCCCAAGCACATCTGCTCGCTCCAGGAACATAAAGAGCCTCAAACCATTCATTCTGGTCATGGGAATGAGGTCTATAAGTGTTACTGGTTTTTAGCATATCAAATATGACACAGGTAGCTTGCCAGACTCTGCCATTTGGGTGGGATATTCTAGGTAATAGGCTCTCAGTTCATGCATTTACTGTTGAACCATATGATGTATGCAACAGGGAGAGATCAGCTTTTCTCTTGGGTAGAGCTCTGATGAGCTATGGAGTCAAGATGTTGAAATAGCTGCCCTCATGCTGCACGGGTTCCTCTGGCTCTATTGGGATGGTGGGCCAGGGTTAGAACCTGCCTTCCCTCCCAGACGCCTCATGATCAGCTGAACACAGAGAGCCGAATAGCAGCTCTGCCTGGTGTATCTGTGTCTCTAGTTAAAGCATACCTGGGCTTGAAATAGTTTTCATTGTAGGGTGGGACTCTGACAAGCAGAACTTGAGATTGGCTTGAGAGATGTTTAAGATCTGAATTCCTTTTTTGTAGTATAGTTGGGTTCATGGCACGTTGTGTGTGCTTTACGTGTTATTCATTCCAGAGGGAAATCTATACTCAGCTCTGTCATCATTTTTGTAGGCTTCTATAAGCTTCAAACTAAAGAGAAGAAGATAGGATAAAAATAAGCACTAAGTGGCAGTTTTCAAATGATGAGAATAAAACTTACAGATTCAGATCACCATGCTCTGCTGATGATTAGCTCTCAGGTTCTGAGTTGGCTTCTCTGAGCCACCCTCATTATTAGCAAAAAGTGCTAATAGCCTTTGATGAAGAACAAAAATATCTAAATAGCAGCCTGGTTCCTGACCGTGCAATTTTCATCCCAGTATTTAAACCAGCACCAAAAACCCTGTTGTTCTTTCAGTCCTCATGTCTCACAGCTTGAATGGCTCATTGATCACTTGAACTTGCAACAATAGAAACATCAGCTCCCCAAGCCTCTTTGGTGTTTATCTAACCTTTCTGACTTGTCAAAGACAATTGCTCTTCTTGTAAGAGGTTTTGTAGGAGACAGGACAGGATTCAGCCTAAGGAATCTGAGTATACCCAAGATAACTTCTAGGACTTTCATGGAGTAGTACTCATAGTTGCTGGTTTAAAATATATGCAAAACTGATTAAGGGCTTTTATGTTTTGGTCAATGTAAGATTACATTATTAAAAGTGAGGATTTTCATCTACTGAAGTTATCGACTGAAGTCGCAGGGCCTTAAGGGCTTGATCTGTCCCCAGAGGTGTACTCCACCGCTAAGTGGTGTAAGTGACATGCATTTATGCACTTTCCAACAGTGAAATATATGCAGGGGAAGATTATATGGGTCGACAGTCAATAAGTCTTTGCTTGGGGGCAGGTAGTATTTCTAATATATCCATTAGTCCCCACAACGATTATATGTAGCGGGCAGAACTGAATTCAGTCTGTGAGACCCTACTTTTGTACAAAATGAAAAAGAGATTCTTTATGCAGAAAGCAGGAAAGAGCTGGAGACATAGTTCCGGGGTAAGGCTAAGTCTCTTCCTCGCACATAACTGTCCCTGGATTGATTCCCTGAACATATATGATACCCAAAGCATCACCAGAGGTCACTTCTAACCTCTGGTGAAAGAGCCAGAAATTGCTCATGGACATCATTAAACTTAACCCCTATGCCCTCCCACCCCCAGCAGCTGGATAGATAGTACAGCAGATAAAGTGCTTGCCTTGAATATGGCTGATCTGGGTTTGTACCCTAGGAAAAACATATGGTTTCACGTATGGTTCCCTGAATACCTCCAGGAGTAACTCCAGAGTGTAGAACCAGGAATAAGCCCCTGAAAACCTTAGGAGTGCAGTTCCCCAAACAGAAACAAAAACTAAAGAAAAATAGAGAAAGAGAAAGAAGCTTATTCCCTTTTCCTGACTTTATTACATTTAAACCTGTCCTATATCCTAGTTGGCTCTCTAATGTATACTTTAAGCTTTAGGGATGCAAGTGGGTCCAGACTCACAGAGATGCCCAAACTTCTCCCCTTTAACTCTGCATAAGAGATACTAGGCAGAGGCATTTTGCTAGTTGGAGTTGAGAAAGCTACATGACCGAGACCAAGCATATGGGTTGCTTGCTTGTTGTCTGCACAATAAGTAAGGATATACTTATTATCCCTTTCCCCAAGACTATGGCTTCCAGTTGTGAAAAGTGGATGTAAAACTCAGCTGTCCCAGGTTTTATCCCCTGGCACCACATGTAGTCACTGAGTCCTGCCAGTACTGATCCCTGAGTGCAGAGCCAGGAGGGGTCCTGAGTACCATGCGGTATGGTTAGTAAGACAAACAAACCAAATACTAAGTCTGTTGTAGATAACTTGGTTTGTTCTAAATTTCGGTAGATTTTTTTATGCTGCCTATTTTTTTTCATTATCAATGGCTCCATTCAGGGCCAAAGATAAATTATGAGTCCTTTGAGCTTCCTTTCCATAAATGCTTTCACAGTGGCATCCAACAATGCATTACATTTCCCTGACCAATGAAAGCATGCTTTATGTTTAAATGTTCATGTTTAATGGACTGGAAGTCTCTGACTGATATAATTTGGTTATGAAAATCATTTTTTCCCCTGGAGTGGGCATGATCAATAGCCTGCATACCCATGTTATGATATACTTAGTATCCTTTCCCAAGACTATATTCCTCTGGCTTCCAGTTGTGAAAGGGAGATCAAATTTTTATTCCATTTTGCTGAACCACTATTGTCCAGGAATTTAAATTCCCATTTAATTTCTCTGGTGGTCTCAATGGCTAATTGGCAGCTAGAAAACAGAATTTGGATATCATAACATTCAAGCACGAGGCCTCCAGAAATCTCATGGTTTCAGTGAAAGGGAAAGATGAAAAATAATACTCCAAATAACTGACCCTCACCAGCTTTAGAACTTGATTTCTGATTTGTTATTCACATTTACCTAATCTAAAGAACATAGAGAACAATCTAAAGAACAACATATTTCACATTTTACCTAATCTAAAGAACATACAGATTAATATTCTACAGACAGAATGTGAAAACTAGAATCTTAGAATGTCTTAAAGGGAAAGTACTAGTCTTCAACAAATTCCATAGTATCTTTGGAAGAGAACAAGAGCAAATTAGTTTCAAATGAATATGTGAAAATGAAACATTTACTGTGACTCTAATCACTAACATTCTTAGGGACTGCTAGTCACACTATTTCTCAATGTCTTGATGGAAATACTTATTTGAGCTTCCACTGAGCAGCCATTGCCGGTTGCCTTTTCTTTCCTTCCATGTGTAACATGCTAAGCTATACTCACAAGGATGTCATGAGTAAGTCACAGCACCCATCCAGGAAACAAGATCTCATGCAGTATTTGTATCAATACAAGAGTAAGTCTTATACTTCACAGCATGTTTTGCTACATAGCATGATACTTCAGTTGTGTCTGATTTTATTAAGTGACAGTCTTTATGAGCATATATTCACTTTCTTAGAAGGAATGTAATATTCTTCCACTCATTTAATTTTTTGTTGGAAAGAACAGGTTTTCATGAATCTTCTGTATCCAGACTGGTGGTTTATGTCACAATTACCTGCAGGCAGGCAGTCTGTATTGATGTGACTTTCATCACCTTTTTATGTGATTACACATTGGCTTAGCTTTCTCTTCTAAATCACCACTTAATTTACAGTTCAATTATTATTGATTCAGTGCTACCACTGAGTAATTCTATTGATGGCAAGTTATGTGTTTGGGAATTCTGCTAACTTTCAAACTCCCCTTTGAGGAGACTATCCTATTGAAAATAGAAACTAGTCTCTTAATGAAATCTCAAATATTTGTCTTAGAGAAGATAGTCATTGGGCTCTGAAATAAACTTTGTAAGGATTTCTATTAAAAACTTGGTGGTCCAATATAAAATATCTAGGGGTAAAGAGGGATAGGAGTTAAGGCACATGACTTGTATTGGGTGAGCCCAGTTTGAGCACCCCTCTTCCTCCACCCACCAGAGCTGAGCACAGGACTTAGAATAGTCACTTGATCACTTGATCACTTGAATCCCGCTATTCATCGATTTGCTCGAGCGGGCGCCAGTAACATCTCCATTGGACCCTATCACGTGCCAATGTAGCCCAATGGCATCTGGTTGATTCAGGAATATGAAGAGCCTCAAACCGCTTCCCTCAGGGTCTTAACAAGGAAGTCTGACCATCTTGTAGGTGGGCGGCCACGTGATCTTTTGACATCCCGTGGGATCCAGTCGGTAACAGCTCTAGTCCAGCGGTTGTCTCCAAATCGCATTACATGTCCAGCCCATCTGATTTTCGATGCCTTGGCAAATGAGACAGCTGCCCCTGATTCTGGAATAGCGACGGAGGTCAGAACTCGGATTCCTTCTCTCACTTGAGTGAGACGTGATATTCCAAGCATAGCTCTTTCGATGCCTCTCTGGGAGACCAACAGCATTCTCATCCTGCTTTCGTAGGGCCCAGGTCTCTGAGGCGTATGTTAATGCAGGGAGAACGGTGGAGTCGAAGAGATGTGCCCAGAGCCGGGAGGTTCTTTGTCCTTTTTAGCTATTTCTTCGATGCCTTTGAAGGCATTCCATGCCGCTCTCTTCTACTACTTAGAATAGTATCTCAACACAACCAGTGTGGCCCCAAGTCCCCCAAACTAATAGTAAATTCTAAATAAAACGTCTAGACATTGATTTCCTAGATTAAAAAAAATCCAGCCAGATAGCCATTATTTTAGGGTTGTGAGCCATGCTGTCTTACCCACGGGCACTAAATTGTATGTCACAACTCAATTCTGTCATTGTAGTACAAATGATGCATAAGTTAATGGTTAATTTATGTATTAAAATCCAAATGAAACTTAATTTACTAAAATAGGCAGAAGTTGGGATGTGACCCAAGGGGTTGGTTTTCAGTTTCTGGACTAGGACCACTGGAGTGTTCTAGTCCAATGTTGTTATAAGTAACAGCTTATAGAAACTGTGTGAGAAGGCATTAAACATATAAGTGCACTGAGCCTATATTCTAGATTATAAGTGAATGAAAATTTTGAACAGACTATTAAAATCAATTTTTTATTGTAGGAGCTGGTAATATAATGACAAACAAGGCCAAAACTCTCCTGAATCTTATGAAGTTTGCATTCTATAAGAAATGCTTATGAATATATAAATAGATATGCACATAAGATAATATCCTAGCTCTGAATAAAGCTAGACAAGATGCATTGAATGTCTGCATGTGGGAGGGAGTGCAGTTTAGAGGAGCACTATCCTGGAAATATTTGTGAAAAGAAATGGCATTTGAGGCTTTAGATACCTGAATCTGTATGGGAAGAGAAAGATCCAGTTTTGGGGAATATCATTCTTTATAAAGATGGAAAGTCAGAGCTTATAGCAGGAATATACTTAGTATATTGGAAGAACAAGAAAAAGAATAGTGCGGTTAGATTATGGTAGAAGGCAGAGGAGAAAGTACTGTCATCATTATCTTGAATAGTTCACAGAACCAAGTGAGTTATGGAATTTGTCTTGTAAGTTTAAAATCATCATGATTTTATGTGAATTCCCTTTGGGGAATATATTTAAAGGTCTCTACAGTAGGCATTTTATGTAAGCATAAGTAAGCTAATGCTTATGTTAATAAATAGATAAGTCATACTTGAATTATACTTAAAGGAAACATGAGACCAAGTCAACAGAGTTACCTCTGTTGGAATTAAGAGATGACACATCAGATCCATAGATACAAATGTTCTAGACTAATCTAGACAAACATAGAAATAGTCTATGTAATTGCTAAATTATGTAATTAGATATTGATCATCAGTACTTACTCTATGTTTGCTTAGATGCCGCTCCATATTCATCATTTATGGCATATGGCAAACTGAAAAAAAGACCTCACTTACTCTAAAATAAATCACTCTGCTTAATAGAAAATATTACTTTTGACTCAGTATTATTATATAGTAACTTTACTTTATTTATTCACATTTACCTAATCTAAAGAACATAGATAACAATCTAAAGAACAACATATTTCACATTTACCTAATCTAAAGAACATACAGATTAATATTCTACAGACACAATGTGAAAACTAGAATCTTAGAATGTCTTAAAGGGAAAGTACTAGTTTTCAACAAATTCCATAGTAGCTTTGGAAGAGAACAAGAGCAAATTAGTTTCAAGTGAAACATTTACTGTGACTAATAATAATAATAATAATAATAATAATAAATGTGAATAAATAAAGACCTTATCCTACTCTAAAATAAATCACTCTGTTAATAGAAAATATTACATTAGACTCAGTGTTATTATATAGTAACTTTATGATGCAGTCAAATAAAATAATTTTTAATATACTTCTGTTCTATTGTGAAACATTTATTCAGGGAAACCTACCTTCATCTCAATAAGCACCTTAAGCTAATTTGACTCAAAATCAACTCCTTTGCTTCAATTAATTAGAATTTAGGTAAATATTCTAACAGAAACAAGTCTAGATCAAGGAAGTTAAGAAGTTTCTCATCTTGAGAGACAAGTTATTTTTTCTAGGCCACATTGTTTGATAACAACGCTTCAGATGAATGCCAAATAATTTTGTATTCTGTTAATAATTACTAGCATAGAATAAAGGATAAATAGTAACCAATTATAATTTCAGAAATCCCAGAGAAAAGTCAATCTAAAAGATTGACAGAAAAATATACCATTTATTTAAAAATTATTTTCACAGCTGGGAGGTAGTACAGCAGGTAGGACACTTGCCTTATACACTGCTGACTAGGTTCGGTTCCTTGCACCTCATATGGTCCACTGAGTCTAACCAGGAGTTCCTTGAGCTAAGAGCTAGGGAGAAAGGCTTAAACACTCAGTGTATGGGCTCCAAACAAACAAAACTGAACTAAATTATTTTCAAATAAATATGATAGCTAGACAAAGATGTGTGTGTGGGGGGTGGTAAGTGTAAATATGTGTTTGCATTAAATGTTTCCATCCTAATAATAGGTTTGTGAAAATATATCAATAAAACTTGTTAATAAACCTGCTATCACAACTCCACCCAGTAGACCAGACTATCACAGCCCGGATCATCCACACCTACCCTGCAGCAGTTTTTTTTTTCAATCCGGCCCATGTATGCTGAATCAGAGACTCTCAGACATGGGGCAGAGCTGCTACTTGCTCTCCCTGTGCCCAGCTGCTCATGAGGCACCTGGGAGGCATGGCAGGTTCTGGTCCTGGCCTGCCACCCCAGCAGAGCCCTCACAACAAGCCAGGCGACACCACCCCCCCTACTCCATGGGGCCGCCATTTTCCACATCCGGACTTCCCCCCTCTCGTCACAACTCCACCCAGCAGACCTGACTATCACAGCCCGGTTCATCAATAAATGCTTTATTTAGAGGTGACTACAAGAGTATGCCACCCGCATGGCAAGCCTGGCAAGCTGCTCGTGTCATATTTGATATGCCACATACCAGTAACATTTATATTAGGTCATTCCCATGACCTAATATGATGGTTTGAGGCTCTTTATGTTCCTGGAGCAAGTGGATGCCTTTTGGGTTCTACTAGCATGAGACAGGACATATAGAGATATTACTGGTGCCCGCTCTAGCAAATAGATGATGAACGGGAAGATTGTGATTGTGAATAAACCTGCTGATTAAAATATTTATTCTATGTTAATTAGCGTGTTTAAGATTAGTTTTATCAGAAGACAAGATATAAACTTAACAAAAATTAATTTTGCATCAGTATTCTTATGATCCATATAGCTGTATGTTAGCTGAGATATTCTTACAAAGAAAAATTTTATTTTAATTTATAAGTTTTCTTTAACATAAATTTATAAATTCAGCATCTTTGCTAATACAATATTGGAGTTCCTGAAGTTAATTGACTAGGAAAATTAGACAAGAGATTATATTTTGTAACATAGACTTTTTTTACCTTCTTTTAGTACAGAATATGTAGGGATTTAAAAGAAATTACACCAGTGTAAATACATCCACTTCTGCTGTGTTTTATATGAATAACCAGTATACTATCACATGTGAGGGAGCATTAAAGAAAGTTGTTTAACAATAAAATAGTATTTGTGGGATCCATTATTTTTCTTATTTCTGAGAGGATATAATGTATTCCTTTTTAGTGTCCCTGAATCTCTACCCTGGGACTTGGCAGCAGCAAATATTTTAAAGGAAACATTTTTGAAATATGGATCTTAATCGCATCTAATGCAATATCCATCAGAGTTCTCATTTTATATGGCATATTTGACTTCATTTATCTGACAATGAAATAATACCCCCTTTATACAACTATAGAAGTTTTATTGAATATCATCAAATGCTTAGAAAAATATTTAAAACATTCCACATATTTTTACAATGTGGAATCATGCATTGAAATGTATTTCTGGCATAGAAACTTTAATGAAAAGTATAACTCTGAAATAGAAATAGAATAAGGAAATAACATTGCTAAAAGGTGTGCTACTTCTTATAGGTTAGCAGAAATACTATTTTTTCTCTGAATTGCTTGAAAGACCAAGTGAAACCCTGAACCTTATCTGGTGATAAGGCTTGGGTTTTATAATTTTCAGTCTGTAGCATGCTAGCATCAGAGAGTGGAAGAAGCAAGCTACAGTTCCCATTGCAAATAGATGGGACAATAACACTTTACACTAATTTGCAATTTTAATAGAGTTTTATGAATGGATATAAATATCTGTCCCTCTATGTTTTGGAAAGCCCATTAGTTTTTTACTTATTTTACCATCAGTAAGGAAAAATTAATGCGAATCTGATTGAATTTTTATATGTGATTGTTTAAGAAATAGTAGAAATTATTTTGGAAATAGGTAAAATTTTCTCTCATCTTTTTGCCTTTATTCACAGTGCATTTAAATATGAAGTTGCTTTCCCTACAAGATGTCTTAAGACTTTTCTTTGATTTTGAAATGTTACTTGTTACAAATTATGTATTCTCTATATGTTTTCAATTATAAAGATTCTAAGATTTCTTTCTTGGATCAAACATTATTGCTTGCTTGTATATAGTTATACATTACAAAAAAATTGATGCTCATAACTTCAAGAAGTCTCCACAGGCACTGATAAAATCAAGTTCTCTGTTCAGTTCTTGCTTTGAAAAGGGATCATTTCAGAGTCCAAGTGTTACTACTTGGTTGGATATTTTACTTTACAAGGAGGCAGTCATTCATGAAAAGCAGCTATAATTATACAGCATTCAGGTATTTCATAATTACCATAACAGCTTATTATAAGATGACACATGGCATGAGAACTTTCAAATAATTTATGTAGCAATGAAACTATAGTTTATTTCCCTTACCTCTTGCTATCTGATTTGGACTCTATATCTCTTTGCCTTAATGTACTATGGTAGATAATGCCAGTCTACTTCTCTGCATGGAAAAAAGGTCAAAGGATTATTGAATTGCATTAAGGTGCCCAGATCAAAGGCAGACACCATAGCAAAAAAAAATAAAGGCATCTTGGACATTTTTTTTCAACCTGTGAGAAATGAAAGATCTTAGTAGTAGTTTAAGTGATACGATGTCAAATGCAGGATCAGAGAAAATGAAGTATTTTATCAGTATTCCCAAGATACAATGCTCTCAGTTCTTTGGAAAATTAACCTTGTTTTGAGGAATTTTAAAAAGAGCTCATATATCAATTGGACAGTACTGATTCTGTTGAAGCTGTGCCAGGCACTATGTAAGACAAGAAAGTGTCAGGAGTGCTTTGGTACCAGGGATCAAACCTCAGGATCCTGCATACAAAAACGTAGACTTCAGCCCTTTGAAGCATACTCTGGCCCTTCATAGCATGGACATCTTCATGCATTTATTAATCTTCCAGACCTCCCTCTTTTATTAAGAGAAACATTGGGAAAACTTAGAGAGCCACTTGAAGAGAACATTTGAAAAATATCCTAATATTTTGAGTGTCAGGATAATGAGAAAGCTATTGCAGGTATTTAAAATTGTAAGAAGTGGCCTTCAAATTTTAAGAAAAGGGGAAGAAACCCACCCCAGACATTTAAGAGCCTATTGTGCCCTAGACACTGGACCAACAGTCTATTAATTTTCTCATGTATTCCTCTCAGCACAATGACAAAGAGAAATTATTCTTCCTCGGGGTGAAAAAAATAAGTGTACCCAATAGTGATTTTTCCAATAGTATTGAATGTTCATATTTCTAATTGTTGATAACACAAATCTTGAATGTGCAGCTTATAATTTAGGAGAAGGAGATGGAATTTGTGAGTCAACAAACTTCAATCGATTCAGCACCAGCAATCAGCATTCCATCCCTCCCTTGATATAGGGAGGATGATCAGAAAGTCTTTCCTAGGAGAAGTCATGATGCTGAGACCCTAATGAAAAGAGGGGAGCAGCGATGTGGAAGTCCCAGGTATTTCAACAGAAGCAGAGGGCTGTGCTATTAGGACATGAGAATGGGAACAGAGTAGATATGTTTACAGGGCAGGCAACATTATGGCTGGAGGGTGAATGGGGTGGATTTGGCACATGCAGTAATAAAAGATAAAAATACTCATTATATATATATATATATATATATATATATATATATATATATATATCTTGGCTTTTTTTATCCAATCATCTGGTCTTAGCCCAAAGACTATAGAAAGGAAGAGAAAGAGAACAGGTCCTAGTAGGAAGCTCACCAGTGGTAGACAAGGTGGGATAAGATGAGACAGAGAACAACTGCAACAATGACAGAAGACAGTGGTCACTTGTAGGGAGGGCTAAGAATGGAAAGGAGGCAATTTGACGTGCATGATACCCTATTTGTAGCAGTATTATAAACTGCAGTGCCTAAAAGGAAATGAGAAACAGGAAACAGTGCCTACCATCAAGGCAGACTTGAGAACAGGAGGGAAACCAAGGACACTGATGGAGGAAAGTGGACACTGGTGAAGGCATTGGTGCTGGAACATTGAACATCTGAAACAATTATGATTAGCTGCGCAATTCATGGTGATTCAAGACAATAAGTAAACAGAAAAGAGGCAAGAGCCTAACTGGGTCTTGCTGAAAGCAGGAGTTTGTGTCTTGCTCTAAGGACCACAGAAAGTTCTGAGGATGCTTAAAATAGCTGAGTTGTTTGATTCAATCTAAGAGTACAACACTTTCTCCACAGACTAAGAAATTTGTTCTTCCTGAGACAAATATTAATAGAAAGTGTAGAAGGAGCTGAAATGTTTTGATCTGGATCCCTTGGCCTTTAAGCACCTACCAGTGAACTGTGCTATTTTGCTGGTCCCCCAAATGGAAGAGACTAGAAAGAATTTAGACAATAGTGATAACAGAGAGAAACAACCTATAGCAAAGACAAGCCAAAGGAGCCATTATTTTCAGCAAACTAAGCAGGACAGGTTGTGTCAACTCTCAAAAACGGGGGACAGCTGGCCTTTGAGCAGTGTGTCCCCTGGAGAGTTGATCTTCAACCCCATGACCTGATCGGGTCGAGGAAGTGCCTGTCCCCAAGTTCCCCCAGGGAACAAAGCTTATTTTCTGAATCCTCAGATGCAAGGAGGCTCTGTTGAAACTGTTTTGAATTTTCTCTCCCTTTTGCTGATAACTGGACTGTCTAGACACTTGCACTCGCCGACGCATACTAAGTAGAGAAGAAGCAAATGTATGAGGCCAAGGAGCTATTGGTGTATTAAACACTTGTTTTAGCCCCACTCAACCCACATACAGTGGGAGGGGTCGGGGGAAGAATGCTCCTTAAGCAACTTCTCGTTACAGGCTCCCCATCCTTCCCCCTTGCTCCTCCCGCCTCACCCCCAGCCCATCTGTAATGTCTGACTTCTTCTAAAGACTGTCTGAAGACACTACAGCCTTATGGATCTCTCCAGAATCTGTCTGCATTTCTGAATCTCTTGACTTGTGTTACTTCTAGCCCATTCTCTTCAGCTGTCTACTCTTTATCATATTATTGATCAGTCAGTCAGGCACATCTCAGGTTAGGACAGAGACCGGGCTGAAAAAAAGAACAACAGGGACAAGGAACAGGCATTCCATCAGTTAAGATGGTTCCAAAAAATAGCGCAGGCAGCCTGATGATAGCTCTGTGCGCAGCTGCCTCATGGGATCTGTGCACTTCACTGAGATTCTCTGCTGAAATGTGCACCACCAGCTGCTCCTGCGGCTGGCAGACACGGGCCCAGGCGATTGTGGGCAGGCTACACCTTCAGAGACAGAATTGGAAGTAATGGCATTGGGAGAACAGACTCCTGCAGAGGGAAATGAGATTTGTTAGAGTGACTTAGGACTCTCCAGGAGTTGAATGCCCACTCTCTTTCATACCACAGTCTGAGCAAGCTTAATACTGGTGTTTGTTTTCCTCCCCCATCTTTTTTTTTTAATGAGTCTGTGGGATGAGTGATAGGAAGTGGTTATGTTTCCCACCCACTCTTTGTGCCTGGTTACTTTTTGTTGTTTTTATTACAGCTTATTATACAGAGAGAAACTTTTGTCTTCATCGTTATCTTCTTGAAGGGTGGAAGTTGGCTACAGAAAGTTCTCAGCTTTTAAAAAAGAATGCTAATGAATATCTTACTTGGGACCTTTATTCATCAAGATACCTTTGCAAAGTTGTTGGGGGCAATAATGAATTCAACTTGGAACAACTTTTATAAAGGTGCCCCACACGTACATGAAGCTTGTGTCTTGTAGACATACATTATTTTATTTCAACTTGAGCTACTCTCATGAGGTGATGCCTTCCTAGAATGAAATGTTCCAGAAAGGACTTTCCAAGTTTGTAATAAAATTTTCCTTCTAGAATACCTTTGATGAGAGTTTTTTTTTTTCTGATGGGCAGGGAGTCCAGAATCTCAAGAAGCAGAAGTTCTCTAGTAATTTGCTGTACTTTTACTTTTACACTGACACGATGTACACTGAGTTAGCTTACAATATTTATTCCACAATTTGCCTGCATCATCCCAGAGATATTAAAATAGTATGCAAACCAAAAAGTAAGAGATGCTTAATGTATTTTCCAAAACAGAAGCCTTAGAAAACATGCCAGATGCAAAATAAAAGGAAATACAAAGGAAAGAGGATATTGCTTATACTGTGAGCTTGATATTAGGGTGGGGACAAGGAGAAAAAGAAACAAATTTCTCTGTATAAACTCCACTTCTGTTGCTGCACTGGATATAAATATTCAAGAAAGCTTTTATCTAACTCTTTGTGAGCTATTCAGTGAGGTCTAAGACAAGAAGAGCAATTTTATTGTCTATGTGAGGAGCTTGTCTGAAGTGTGATTTCTTTCTTCTGCACCAAACTCAGAATAGCTCATTCAGTAGGTCAAGTTGGAACTGAGAATATGTATTTTAATAAACAGACTTGATAAATTTTTGTTTTGAACCATGTCCACTTGTGCTCAGTGGTCATTCCTGACTCTATATTCAGGGATGATGTCAGGCAGGGCTTGAGGACTATATGTGGTGCTGGTGATTGAATATATTTTAGCTGTGGTACGAGGCAAGCTCCCTATCTACTGCGCTGTCTCTCCAGACTCATGGTATAGCTTTTATACAGAAGCTGTTTGGAGTCCACAGTGGCCCACATTTCAGAGATACTAGACTCAATGCTAGTTGATTTTTTTCCATGAGTGAATGCTTATTAAGTACTCTTGAGAAGGGATAGAGGAAAAAAAAGACCGCATCACCTTGATGCTCATGATAGCTCAATGGGTTCCAGTTGTATTTATTTCATGACAGTTAATTTATTTTTGTTTCAGGGTGTTTTAATTTGTTCCATAAAATTTACCTTTGATTAATAATTTATATTAAATTGTGAGTGGAACTCTATATAGTGATACTTGCAGTATTGGTGATAGCAAGGAAATACTGTTCTGAAGAAAGGTTTGGACTCATGTTCTAACAAGTGTAGATTTGCTTGTCTGCTAATTGCAACCCATATAAGATCCATGAATTCTTTTATAAGAAAGAACTTTGTTAAACCTTAGAGTTCCCATTAGATATCATCAGTCATCTGTTTCCCTCATGTTTGTGGATTCTGTGAATTTAGTGTTATGTTCTTTGACCTGTATTGCCACCTGCTCGTCACCTTCATCTCTAAGTATGGACCTTTATGAAATTGAGTAGAGATAAGGTATGAAGCTGTATAAGCTAAAAACAAAAAAACTTTAAGAATACACATGTATACCCTGCCCCCCCCCCCCCCCGCCAGTTTGGGAGCTTGATTTGTATTGATGTGCTCAAACTACAGCATTCCTATTCATTTTTCTAAAATCACTTTTTATGTCAATGCAGAATTTCCATTAGGTTAAAAGTAGCAATCATGTTCCTATTTAAATTAAAAATAAATTATTTTTGTGTCAACACCTTTCTGTTGGCTTTAAAATTTTATGGATTTGCAAAACAACAATGAGGTACCATCTCACCCCACAGAGACTGGCACACATCCAAAACAGCAAGAACAACCAGTGCTGGCGTGGATGTGGGGAAAAAGGGACTCTCATCCACTGCTGGTGGGAGTGCCGACTGGTCCAGCCCTTTTGGAAAACAATATGGGCATTCCTCCGAAAGCTAGATATTGAGCTCCCATTTGACCCAGCAATAGCACTCCTGGGAATATACCCTAGAGACCGAAAAACACATAGCAGAAACACTATCTGTACTTCTTTATTCATCTCTGCGCTATTCACTATAGCTAGAATCTGGAAACAACCTAAATGCCCGAGAACAGAGGACTGGCTAAAGAAACTGTGGTTCATCTACACTATGGAATACTATGCGGCTGTCAGAAAGGATGAAATTATGAAATTTACCTGCAAATGGATGGACATGGAGTCTATCATGCTGAGTGAAATTAGTCAGAAGGAAAAGGACAGATATAGAATGACTGCATTCATTAATAGGATATAGATACCAGTGTTTTAATAAATATGGGAAATGGTAATGGCAGATTAAAACTCACCACTGAATATACACAAAGAGACTTAAGTGACAAACTCTAAATATCTGCAGGGCTAGCCATAATGTGTAAAATAAGAGGGAGAGAGATGCAGAGACAGAGAGAGAGATAGAGAGAGAAAGAGAGGAAACTGGGGTACCTGCTATTAAGGCGGGTGGGGGGACGGGAGGGGAGGGTACATTGGTGGTGGAAATGGGGCACTGGTGGAGGGATGGGTGCTGGAATATTGTATTACCAAGAACCAATTATGAACACCTTTGTAATTGTGTGTTTCACGGTGGTATAATAAAAAAAATTAAAAAAAAAATAAAATAAAATTTTATGGATTTGGGGATCAAATGTTGGATGTAGCTATAAATGATGGCCTCTTTGGGCACTTTGAGTGCTACTGAAAACTGTCAACTTAAATACTCTTAAATGCTTTACTCCAGTCCTTTGCATCTTGATTTTTGTGGGCTTTTTTTCCTTGTGAATGGTTCCCAATAAAGTTGAGAAAGAAATGCTCTCACAAAGTACTACGCTCTAATCCTCTTAGAAGGAGCAACTAAATCCAACTCAAGTAGCTGCCTCTGGTCCATAACTCAGTCATTTATAGACCTGGCATAGAACAATAATTCTGTTTCTCTGGTCTCATAATTGACTATTTCTTTCCACAGGTTTGTTCTTCATTTATTCTTCCTTTGAAAATTTTTGGTTTTCCCACTTGTAGAAAAGAATCAATTTTGCATGTTGCTATATTCAGGCTCATATTCCTGAAGACAATATTTGTATAAATATCTGTAAAATCTTGGTTTTATAATTTTTATAGTTAGGTTGCATGCTTTCCAAGTCAAAGTACCTAAGGCTTCATACCATACCTATAAAGGAAGGCAAAGAAGATTAAATAATAAGTTATTGGACAATATTACAATATTTGGTATATTGTTTTTTAAAAGGATTTTTCTTGTGGGGGCACATCAAGTAGAGCTAGAATATTCCTCTAAGATAGATGATGTAGCTTTCAGGGTCAAGAATAAAATCTTTGACTCTCTTTACTCTGTTTCTGTGGGAAATAATTTTCTTCCATTAAAAAGTCATTAAGTCACTGGATCAACATACCTGGGCCGGATTGAAAAAACTGCTGCAGGGGTGGGTGTCGATGATCGATGATCCAGGCTGTGATAGACTCGTCTGCTGCTGGGTGGAGTACTGATGAGAGGAAAGTCCGATGTGGAAGATGGCGGCCTTCATGGAGTGGGGGGGGGGGGGTCGTGTCTGGTTTGTTGTGAGGCCCTGCTGGAATGGCGGGCCAGGGCTAGAACCCGCCATCCCTCCCGGGTGCCTCGTGAGCGGCTGGGCACAGGGAGAGCAAGTAGCAGCTCTGCCCCATGTCTATAAGTCACTGGATCAGCATACCTGGGCCGGATTAAAAAAAAAAAAAAACTGCTGCAGGGTGGGTGTTGATGATCCAGGCTATGATAGGATCGTCTCCTGCTAGTTGGAGTTCTGAAGAGAGGAAAGTCCTATGTGGAAGATGGCGGCCCGGCCCGTCATTTTTTTTCAATCCGACCCAGGTATGCTGATCCAGTGACTTACAGACATGAGGCAGAGATGTTACTTGCCTCTCCCTATGCCCAGCCGCTCACGCTCAAAAGGCACCTGGGAGGGATGGCGGGTTCTAGCCCTGGCCCACCATTCCAGCAGGGTCTCACAACAAGCCAGACGACCCCCTCCCCCCCACTCCATGAGGGGCCGCCATCTTCCACATCGGACTTTCTCCCATCGGAACTCCACCCAGCAGCAGACGAGCTCTATCAGAGCCCATCTCGGTTCATCAATAAATGCTGTATTTAGAGGTGACTACAAGAGTATGCCACCCACACAGCAAGCCTGGCAAGCTGCCCGTTTCTTATTTGATATGCCAAATAGTAACAATTATATTAGGTCATTTCCATGACCTAATATAATTGTCTGAGGCTCTTTATGTTCCTGGAGCAAGCAGATGCCCTTGGGCTCTACTAGCATGAGACAGGACATATGGAGATATTACTGGTGCCCGCTTGAGCAAATAGATGATGAACGGGAAGATAGTGATAGTGAAAAAGTCATTAAAGCATCTCTAAGCATTTCTCATAAAATCTAACTTAAATGGTATCATTTTTAATTGTTTTTAAGATGTATTTATTTTGTTTTTGGGATCAGTGCTGGGAGTGCTTAAGGGCTCCCCTTTAAGGGCCATGCTTGGAATGTCACTGCCTGCTATCCTTGGGGGCCCCCAGAGATAGCAATATACAGCATATGTGTGTCAGCCATTTGCATTTTCTCTCTAGTCTCGCTACTATACTTTGAAACATGATAAGGTTAATTTAAAAAAAATTATAGTCAGGCCAAATAGATGGCTCGATGGTTTGAGGACATGTTTGCATGCAGGAGGCCCAGGTTTGCTCTCTGAGCACCGCAGGCAGCACCCTCCCAACCCTCCTCTTGCCCAAGCACAGAACTGGGAGTAGTTTTTGAATATTCTGACTGTGACCCAAAATCAAATATAAAATTCATAGACTGATAGTCTCACTTAAAATTATTTCTTTTGGGTCAAAGAGATACTGTAGAATTAAGGCACTCTCCCAGGTTTGGTCCCCAGCACTGCGTCTGGTCCCCAATAACTGTCAGGAGTGATCCTCTGAGAAGAGAGCCAGGCGTGAATACTGAGCACTTTTTCCTACTTACCTAATTACATACATTATGCCTCTGTTTTGAGATCTCAGTTTTGATTTTGTATCCCTCCCCCTATTACATAGGGAAGGATGGAATAGTGTCATTGTCAGCATGATCACTATGGCTGATTGACCAGAGAGGAATGCTTCCCTGTTCTGCTCCCATTCATGGACCCAGTTATGGCCGTGGTTGGTTCTGCCAATGCCAGATGCTTGCCTGTTCCTATAGGAAATGGAACTGCTCCTTTGGTGAATGTCTATGTAACCCTCCTATGTAATTAGAGATGAGTTCCATGAGACCTCATACTCTGGGTGTCCAAGTATCCTCAGTTACAGAGAACACATTACCATTTCCCGTTGGAAATCCTTGTTGCCGAATTTCTTATGATAAAGGGCCTGGAACACCTCAGTGCATGTTACCTGTAGAAACTTAATTCTACCTATAAATTGTTCTTCTCTTCCTAGAAAGACACCCCGACTCTCAAACCATTCACCTGTTCTTGGCATGTAGGAGCTCTGTTTTGTGAGGTCACTAACATATTTGTTCCCAACCTTACTGATCATGAAACATACCTGGAGTATTTTGAGGAGAGGAAAATAATAAGATTCTTAGACTGGAGAGAAAGTCCATGAGAAAATATTAGGCGCCCGGGAGGGATGGCAGGTTCTAGCCCTGGCCCGCCACCCCAGTAGAGCCTCGCAACAACCAGACGATCTCCCCAACTCCACGAGGGCCTCCATTTTCCACATATGAACTTCCCCATCATCAGAACTCCACCCAGCAGACCAGCCTATCACAGTCCATCTCATCGAGATCCACCCTGCAGCAGTCTTTTTTTAAATCTGGCCCAGGTATGCTGATCCAGAGACTCACAGAAATGGGGCAGAGCTGCTACTGGCTCTCCCTGTGCCCAGCTGCTCACGAGGCTCCCGGGAGGGGATGGCAGGTTCTAGCTCTGGCCCACCACTCCAGTAGAGCCTTGCAACAACCAGACGCCCCCCCCACTACATGAGGGCCTCCATTTTCCACATCCGGACTTCCCCCTCGTCAGAACTCCACCCTGTGATAGGCAGACCAGTCTATCACAGCCTGGCTTGCACGGCTGCATGCGGCTGTGTGGTTCATCAATAAATGCTGGATTTAGAGATGACTACAAGAGTATGCTACCCGCACGGCAGAGCCTGGCAAGCTACCCGTGTCATATTTGATATGCGTATTTGATATACCAGTCGTATATACACAGCTACCCGTGTCGTATTTGATATGTCGTATTTGATATACCAGTAACAATTATAGACCTCATTCCCATGACCTGATGGAATGGTTTGAGGCTCTTTATGTTCCTGGAGCAAGCAGGTGCCCTTGGGCTCTACTTGCATGAGACAGGATATATGGAGATGTTACTGGTGCCCTCTCGAGCAATTTGATGATAAATGGGAAGACAGTGATACAGTGATAGACTGGAGAGATATGGTTCTTATGAATTGACCAGGAGGATTTGCAAATCATCCCATGTTAGCCTTTCTTGCATACCAAATTCCAGTGGGGTTTTAATGAGGGAGAAGAAAGGGAAATTTTCTCTCTTAACTCTAGAGTTAAATTCTAATTCCTTTTTCCACCTTGGGTGGACCTGCAGCATAGTTTAATTCTGGGAGCAGCTCCTGCCAGCCCAGCTTCTGTATTATGTGCTGTGCTACTGAGACTCTGGCCAAGAGCTGTCCATGAGAAAACAGCCAAATCCAAGCTGATAATGTCCTTAGAAATCAACCACTGGAGGTGAGGAGGAGGGTGTAGTTTTCAAAGAGAAGGAATGTTCCTAGGCACACTGTCTCCATGCTCTTCTCTAGCTCCACGCATCCCATCAGTGTTGACCGAGCACTAGGTATGAGTTAGAGAGCAGGGGACATGAGTGAGCCACAATGAGTAGACCGTCTATAAGAGACCCATGATAAGCAGATATTCTACTGCAAAGTTTAAGATTGAGCTTAATTCATGCCATAAATAGGAATTTGAGAATGCAAGGGTTTATACCAGGGTGCTGTGTTTTATGGAAGGTGTTTTTTGAGCACCTGACCTTTGATCTGACTTAGAGAGATGGATAGGAATTAGCAAGGCTCAGAGGAGTCAAAGAGGTCATTAAAGAATTTAAAATGGGGCCGGGCTATAGCCTAGTGGGTAGGCGTTTCCCTTGCATGCAGCCAGCCCGTGCCAGCCTGGGTTCAATCCCCAACATCCCATATGGTACCTCGAGCACCGCCAGGAGTAATTCCTGAGTGTAGAGCCAGGAGAAATCTCTGGGCATTGCTGGGTGTGACCCAGAAAAGCAAAAAATAATAATAATAATAATAATAAAATAAAAAAAGAACTTAAAATGGATGTGACTTAAGCAAGTCAGACCTGAATCTAGAGGTAGTACAAGTAACTGGAGATTCCAGGAACGTAAACCAATGCAAGTCATAGACATTCATGACATATGCATTTTAATATTTCCCTTTGAAGTGACTGCTAGGCTAGCCCCTAGTTTAAGTTATATGCAGTCTCTAAGTGATTTTATGTATCAATGCAACAATAAGAAAACTTTACAAAGACCAACTGTTTTATTTTTCTTTTATAGAACATGACATATATGAGTTTGTATAACTCATTCTGGAGCATTAACACAAGGGCCAGGAATATTTTCCTTAAGATTTGCCTTTATGTTGTTGTTCTCCTAATAAGTCTAAAACAGAGAGGAAATGCCTACTTGGTTTTATTCTTCCATGACAGTTGTTTTCAAAATATCCACTTTCATTCTAAGAGAACTACTGAAGGGAGAAAATCAAGTGGGAGTGGACATTAGGAATTATCATTGTAGGTGGTTTTATGTCATTGCCACTGTCAAAGAGGCACTTATTAAATGCCAAATCTTATTTAATATAGCTAGAAATTCTGTTATAAAAAAGAGACTTACAAAATTATGTTCTTGGTCTTGGGGAAATTCCAGTGAGATACCCTTCATTTATTGACATTTGAAAGGGGCATAAAGGTTAAAAGAAGCAAAAGATTATAAGGGACCAGATCCATGTATAAAGTACCATAAGCCAATATATTATGTACAAGCCGATGTTCAATAGAGTCCTGGGATGCTGTAGGAATAGTCACAAACTATATTGAGTACAGTAACAAACTCCATATACAGTGGGGTTTATTTTTACCTTTCACAATTCATTAGAGCGCAGTGAGCTCTGCTTTGTCTCATCCTTACTCAGCGACCTAAGCTGATGGGCTTTTCACCATCTGAAATGCTGCTGGTCATCATATAAGGAGAAGGAATGGGAGTCATTACTGACCTGCAAATATTTCTGTCCAGAAGTGACAGTAGCCCAAGTCAATACTTCATTGATCCATAGATCCAAGAGATCAAGAAAATATCATTTTTATGTGCCCTGCATAGAAAAAAAGAACCCCCAGAACATTGGTGAAACCATGGAAAATTTCTCACCAAATTTAATTATTATTCTGGCCACAGTAATTGATTGATTACCAATCAAATGAAAACAGCACTGCTACTTATCTATAATAGAACATTTTGCTATATACCAAATGATTTCATTAAACAACTCACCTACTTCTAATTTGTTACCTTCCTATGAGATGGATTCTGTCATTACTTCTGTTTCCCACATAATAAAAGAAATTCTGGAGTCTTTAACCTGCCTACAGGCACACGGTTAGTATTTAACAGAGCTATGATTCAAACCAACTTCCTTTTAATTTTAGAGTCGAAAACCTCCAAGATTGTTATCATGTGACTGAATGTGATTGAAGTTCACTGCTAAGAACTGGAAATAAAAAACAGACTAGAATGATCTGACTTATCACTTAAAAGCACCAAGACATGTCTCTAACTTTGTTTTAAAGAAGCCTCTGACTTTGCTGGCTTTTAAAACCAAAGTATACTTTTTGTAAACTGCTCTACAGATGTTTCAGTGTACCTGTTTTATTATGTTAGCATGATTATTCTTTCCATCACACAAGTGGCTGGAACTCCTCAGTGTTTTATTGCGGGCTTTTCCTATCTCTGTGGCAGCTTCTTCAATAACTGGGTTAGATAATTTTGTAACAATGCCCCCCAACTCCATGAGGGCCTCCATTTTCCACATTCAGACTTCCCTCTCATCAGAACTCCCCACCAGCAGAGAGCCTATTACAGCCCGACTCACGCAGCCGCTTGTGACCCTGAGGTTCATCAATAAATGTTGTATTTAGAGGTGACTACAAGAGTATGCCACCCACACGGCCAGCCTGGCAAGCTTCCCCGTGTCATATTTGATATGCCAAATACCAGTAACAATTATATTAGGTCATTCCCATGACCTAATATAATGGCTTGAGGCTCTTTATGTTCCTGGAGCAAGCAGATGCCCTTGGGCTCTACTAGCATGAGACAGGACATATGGAGATATTACTGGTGCCCGCTCGAGCAAATCGGTGATGAACGGGAAGATAGTGATAGTGATAGTGATTAAAAAAATATTTTAGGTTTATAGTGCAAAGGCTCTCTCTCCATGCCAGGTAGAGTTTTGGAATGTTTGCAAGATTATTATTGTATGTTTTACTATAACTCCACTATTTTAAAAATTACTGGAACATATTCTTTTATATAAATTAATTTTAATAGAAAAAAGAATAAATCAGTGATTAGTGAACTTTGCAGATTTAAGGCTTTTCTTTGCTCAGCCTTTTATCTCTTTTACCAATGTTTTGACAAATTGTACATGGCTCTGTCTTTGTATTACTCTGTTTATTACTGGTTATATGATTTCAATAAGTTTTATAACCAGCTTTATCACCCATATAACACACGTAATGACAAACCTACCTCTTAGTTTGTAGTGAGTATTAAATAGTTTCATGTTGTAGGATATTTTAGAATATTACCTGGTACACAAAGATTACAATGATCTCTGCATCATTTGTCTTTGGAATAACTTTTCCTTCAAGTTTTCTTTTTTCAGGTTGTTTCTTACACTAAGTTATAACAGGAATTTGACTTACTACGTAAGAGTTCATTTTATTAGGTCAGAGAGATAGATCAAAGGGTTGTAGGCACATGCCGTTCTTGTGTTTGTTTGTCGGGAGTCCTAGATTTTTAGCCCTGGAAGTACATGATCCCAGGAATAACACTAGCAACAGCTCACAAGCTTCAAGCCCCTTAATTAGCAACAATAAAATATGAGACCAGGAATGACATTGCATTATTACCAGAGAATTAGTTACATACTCCATTAAACTGATCATTTATAATTTGTTCAGGTTATTGTCTCAGAGAATGATATTTTGGTAAAATATTCATCTTTTAGGTTTAAATATTTGTCATTGAGATACAATATGTCTTGATTATTTTGGCTGCAGGCATTGAAACATATTCATTCATTGATGTATTCCTTTATTCATTCAACAAATATTTATTGAGAAACAGAAAGATAATTATAGGGATTCTTAGAGCTAAAGAGAATCTTAAAATCTTTTTAGACCAAATGTGCTCTCATTTCTAAATCTTAAATACAAGCTTGTGAAATATCCGTAGTGAAATAGGCTTCTTTGATGCCTGAGTTAACTCAGTTGGGAGCAGCAAATTTAGGTGCATTTCTTTTAGTTTTGACTTCATTATAACATAACTCCAGTTCAGTAAAGGAGGGAAATTTGTCCTTAAAACTGGGAGCTTGCACTCTTATAGGTTTTCTTTCATGCCATTTGAAATTTTGAACATATATGGAGAATATTCTGAGGAACCCAGTTTTTTAAGTCTCATCTCAAG
Source organism: Cryptotis parvus (assembly GCA_021461705.1). Taxonomy (NCBI): domain Eukaryota; kingdom Metazoa; phylum Chordata; class Mammalia; order Eulipotyphla; family Soricidae; genus Cryptotis; species Cryptotis parvus. The sequence goes on from JAJIBD010000148.1 coordinate 27,875, forward strand.
TTTATATTGACCTATGTGTTATCTTGAATATTCCATTTGGGGATCTTCAATTTGGCATCCTCATATAAGGAAAGTTGGATGATATTGTAGGAAAGACACCCTAGTATCTATACTACTGTAATTGCATAGGGGCTGCCATGCAGATGTCCACAGTGGAGTGGCTTGTGACACAGATATACTTCCTCACTAATTTAGCAGCCAGGAGGAAAAGGCAAGATGACTGACAGGGTTAGGCTCCCCACAAGTCCTATGGGAGAGGACCTTTTCCTTGCTTCTTATAGCTCTGGTGACTGTCGTGTTCCTTGACTTGAAGCTGCATTAGCTCAGCCTCTTATCTTTACACAACTTCTTCACTATGTGTCTGCTTCTCTTAGTTTCTATTTTTCTAACATACATCGTATGATTGCATTTAGAGTTCAACTGGCAAACCCATAGTGGGCATCTCATCTAAGGATGCTGAATTTAATCACATATTTGTATATAAAATATAACCACTCTTAGAATCTAAGATATTATTTGCAGTTTGTAGGGACTAGGGTGTCCAGTAAACATATCTTTTGAGAGTCTGACCTTCAGACCATTTATCGACAGGAAAATCTTTGTTGACTGACTCTCTTCAAGTGGGCAAGTGACTAGTGATATCTATTAAATTCAGGCTCTTCATCTGAAAAATTAGAATAATAATGCTCAGTTTACAGAGCCATAAAAATAAAAGAGATCAAATATATGTGAAGTTTCCAAAGTCAGTTCTTAACATCATGAAAATTTGTTTATAGTTTAATGGCATTCAGAGAATAGAAAGATTTTAAAATTTAGGGGTCAGAGAGATAGTACAGTGTAAGGGACTTGCCTTACACACAACCAGCCTGGGTTCAATTCTCAGCATGCTCTGTGGTTCCCCCAGGTCTCAGGATTGATCTCTGAGTGCAGAGCTTGGAATAAGCCCTGACAGCAGCAGGCTGTGGCCCGAGAACAAAAATAAATTAATTAATAAAACCATAAGATTTTAAAAATGGTATGGCAGAGCCTTACCTGGCCAATAATTTGCTAAAGGATTATTGTTGGTTGAGAAAACTTATTGAGCAGACACAATTTATTTTATATTTAGTTCCCCATTATCTGTGACTTAGTCACAAAATGGTTTTATTTTCAGATACACATTATATATCGGATATGCCTCATTTCTTTCAGTCTTCTGTATACTGCTCCACAAGCTAGTATATTTTGTAACATTTTATTATACAATATAAAATATTTAAATAAGAATGGATGGTAGTTGGAGGAACAAAATGGTGATATTTTGTTGTTGTCATGGACCTACAAAAACTATCGGTGGCAACAATTTGGAGAGTAGAACTGATTTTATAATTTGAATAAAAATTATAAAGGCAGGGCTGGAGCGATAGTACAGTAGCTAGGCGTTTGCCTTGCATGTGGCTGACCTGGATTTGATCCCCTGGATCCCTGGATCCTGGATTTGACCTGAATTTGATCCTATATGGTCCCCCGAGCACTGAAAGGAGTAATTCGTGAGTGAAGAGCCAGGAGTAGCCCCTGAGTATTGTCGGGTGTCACCTAAAAAAGCAAAAAAAAAAAAAAAATTATAAAGGCAGCATAGCATTTATAACCTATATTTTACAAAATTCTTATTTGATTTGTGTTCTTAAAAGTTCATATTTCAAGGTCAGAGAGATAGCTTAATGGGTTAATTCATTCAAATGATGCTTTACCTACAAGAGGTCTTTACTCAGTCCCATGTACCACATAACCTCTTGGTAGCACTGGAGAGAAACCCCTCGGCACAGAGCAGAAATAATCTCTGAGATTAACAAAAGGCCTCAAAGAAAAATAAATGTTCCAGGCAATTTCTTAATTGAACTGATATATCTATGTAACTAAAAAACACCAAAAACCATTGCAAGTTTTGTGGTAATACATAGTGTTTTTTTTTCAATTGATTGTGATCTATTTTCCATTTTCCACTTTTGGACTTCCCTCTCGTCAGAACTCCACCCAGCAGATCAGCCCATCACAGCCCGGATCACCTATACCCACCCTGCAGCTTTTTCCTCAATCCGGCCCAGGTATGCTGGTCCAGAGACTCTCAGACATGGGGCAGAGCTGTTCCTTGCTCTCCCTGTGCACAGCCGTTCATGAGGCAGTCGGGAGGCATGGCGGGTTCTAGCCCTGGCCCACCACCTTGGCAGAGCCTCACAACAAAAGCCAGGCCACCCCTCCTCACTCCACCGGGCGCCGCCATTTTCCACTTTTGGACTTCCGTCCGTCAGAACTCCACCCAGCAGACCAGCCCATCACAGCCCGGCTCATGCGGAAGCAAGTGTCCGCTGGTTCATCAATAAATGCTTCATTTGGAGGTGTTTAAAAGAGTTTGCCTCCCGCTCGGCAAGCCTGGCAAGCTTCTCGTGTTGTATATGATATGCCAAATTCCAGTAACAATCTATATTAGGTCATTCCCATGACCTAATATAATGGTTTGAGTCTCTTTGTGTTCCTGTAGCAAGCCGATGCCCCTGGCTCTACTTGCATGAGACAGGACATATGGAGATATTACTGGTGCCCGCTCTAGCAAATAGATGATCAACGGGAAGATCGTGATCGTGATCGTGTGATCTAGAATAGTTCTTTCTGAATTATGAGATAACTCAAAATAGTTCCTATAATATTCAGCTATAAACAGCATCAAGAATATTAAGCCATCTTAAAAACATAACCTCTTAATGTTTCTCTTTAAGAAGTTCTTTGAGGAGTTTTTACTCCTAGAGTTACGCTGTCTCCCATCTTCTTGATGCATCTTTTTTTTCCCACTCAAACACTTTTGCCCCAATAACTTCTGCCTTCTTGCTTAAGGAAAAAATGCTGATCTTGAAAATTAGTATTTTTCATTCATTGAACCTAGTAATGTACATGTGACATGTGACAATTAGAATGAGTAAGAAGCAAAAATAATGGACCATGTTCCTGTCCAATAGATCTCCAGTATAGACTTCCATTCTCGGAATAGAAGTGCATTGAATACGACATATACAGAATAATAACTCCTAAATTAAGAGTAAAAAACCTCTCTATCAATTAATTAATTACAGACTTATCTTTCTTCTTTTCCAGTCCAACTACAAATACTGTAAAAAAATGTTCTAGCATAATATATTCTGGGTTACCTTGAGTTGTTAAAAGAGAAAGCATGAAGACTCTGTATATTTTTAGGAGAGTATAAGTATGTTTAGAATGAGTGTGAGTGTGTGCTGGCGGCTGTGTGTAAACGTGAAGGTAATGGAGCTCTTTGTCTTTACTCAACCAACTCTTTAGAGGTCTTTGGAGTTTTCAGGTAAGTTTGTTTCTTTAAGACATGACTGTTTTCTCTCATACAGCCGCTTTACATCTTCCAAGAAATGACTATAGAACATCTGTCCCGGACTCATAAACACCCTCTCTGCTCATTGTTTCTATTCCTTTACAACTCCTCTTCCAAATCAAATCCAAAATGGCAAAACAAAAAGCTAATATGACTTCAGATGCCAATTGTGTCTGCTCTATGAATGTTTTCCATATTCCAAATGGCTGGGGAATTGTCTTGCCTCTACCTACAGTAATTTAGAATGAGGGGAATTGGATAAGGGTCATTTCCCCCCCATCTCCTGGGATTTGTAAACCTCTGTTTTCTTTTATATCTGATCAGATCTGCCAGTTGCAAAGCTGCACAATGTAGTGGAGAAGTGCATACGGTTAATTATGACAATTACAATAAGTTCTTTTTAATAATCTTTGCTGCTGTTATGGGATTTCAGTACCATACTGTATGTCAAAAGGACAAAATAATGTGTCTGTGTTTTCTGCTTACAGCTGCTTTAATGACTGTGTTTTGCTCATAAACAGGTGGTCTTAAGATGTAATCCTTCCATGACTTCATTTTTCTAACCCGTTTCTTCTCCTGGGTTGTACAATGGGTTATTTTTTTTTAAATGTTGAGATTTCCAACAACTCTGGATGATTTCAGGCCCTGGAAAGAATCAATGAACACGTTAAAATGAAAATAAAACCACCATTGTTCTGGTTAAGTAGATGATATTTGATTGAATTATTTCTAAGAGACATTTTTGGTACCCTCTGACCTTTGTGCTCTACTTTCCCCCTGGCTCCCCCTACTCGTATTCTGTTCTAATTTAATCCCTAGGCATTTTAAAATAACTTTGCTTCACTAGTCTGTGGTGCCTATTTTATACTCATCATTTTGACTTCAGCTTCATAGCATGTTGTAAAGACTGTTGCATGTTGAAATAATTTTTTGTGCTTCTTGACACATGGTTATTTCATTTCTGATATTGGGGTTCACCTACGTGATGCCACCTTATTGTTGTAGAGAACCACTGAGAAACAGGTAAGATAATATTTTCTTCCAGCATTCTTTCCTTCTCTACAACCCTCACCTCTGCCCGAAAGGTCAGTATGAAGATCATGACAAGTGAAAGCCTGTATGATGGGGGGGATCTTGCTTAAACAATATATTTCTAGTTCATGACCATCTGGTAAAAGTGACAGCATTTAGTCCTTCTAATTCTTAACTGTCTGGAGAAACGTGCTCAACTTGTCATGGCTTATGACTGAATTACAAACCATGAAGCAAAATAAAATCATTAACTTTAAACATGTCAAGTCTGACTTCAGTTACATCTTGACCGGAATTAGATGTCTTTTCCCCAGCACTTAAGAGAGCAGATCTGTGCACTATTCAAAAGCACTTTGTCATTTCTCAGAAAGCCATTATCTCTGTTGGCTGTCTGGACACACTCATCAGAGGGAGGTCTGGGAAAAGAAGAATATCTAGTAAAGAGTGTGGAGGAGAAATTAGGTGTGTGATTCGCCAGGGAGAGACAAAGGCCATCTCTTTCTCAGGAAGCAGAAGAGAAATGGCATCCCACATTTGACTACTGCACGTTTGTGCTCAGCATAGTGACTCACTTTTGCAGTGGAGAAATCTTGGGTGAAAGCATGTGCTTTGCAATTTTGATTACCCTATCCCCTTTGTTCCCCACTATCAAAATAATCATATTCTATAAATACCAGTGAAATTTAATTAGAGTGAAGATACGTTTTTTTGAAAACCAGGTGTCAGCTCTGTCATATTTCTATGAATAGGCACATGTATATACACGTTTTCAATGAAAGAAAGGTCACTTAACACCCTACTTGTAAAACTGTCAGAGGATTTAGGAAAGATCCAAGGCAGACTGTCTTTTTACATGGGAAAAGAAATCTGGTACTCAGGATATTTGGGGCATTGCAGTGAATAAAGTATATTAATAGTTACCACCCCCAACCTCTCTGGCTAAGAACTGATCAGCCTAGAATTCAATTAGGGGAAGTTATTGTCCAATCACTGCAAGAACTTAGAGGGGAAAAAAATCTAAGATTTAGTATGTATTACTACCTCTGATTTCCTAGCCACTGAGTTCTGGAATCTTTCTCCTAGAGTAAGATAATTTGGGATGTTTTATGCTATAACATGTATGGCTGGATGAAGGAGTGTCACTGTTGATAAAAGAAGCTTTTATTTATTCATTTGTTTATTTATTTAATTTTGCAAAATAGAATTTCCAGATTTCTGAATGCTCTGGCTGAGGTGCCTGACACTTTTAAAAAGAAAGGAAAGCCTGTCCCCTAGTGGCATACATACAGAAATGCAACTAATGAAGTCACAACGACATTTAGAAGCTATTGCTTGCAAGTACAGAAGAAAATGTCAACATTGGTTAGATGAGTTTCAGAATAAATGGTGGTATTTCAGCTTAGAAATAAGGTTACTGGTAGATCTGTAATGTGTTAAAAGATCAGCCTCTGATCTTCTTCAATATGTTTAAACTCCTACTTCAGGTACTAATGGAAGTCATTCACTTTGTGGGTAAGATTCACTTGTATTCTTGTCTTCCCATTCATTGATTTGCTCAAGCAGGCACCAGTATTATCTCCACATATCCTGACACATGCTGAGTGTAGCCCAAGGGCATCTGCTTGCTCCAGGAACACGAAGAGCCTCAAACCATTCCTTCAGGTCATGGGAATGAGGTCTATAATTGTTATCGGTTTTTGGCATATCAAATATGACACAGGTAAGCTTGCCAGGCTCTGCCATGCAGGTGGGATACTCTCAGTAGTAGGTCGGCTCTCAGATCATGCATTTAATGATGAACTGTGTGGCTGCAAAGTGGCCGCGCACAATGGGGGAGAGATTGGCTTTTCTCTTGGGTGGAGCTCTGATTAGCTGTGGAGTCCGGATGTTGAAAATGACTGTCCTCGTGGTGCAGAGGTTCCTCTGGCTTCCTGCGAGGCTCTATTGGGATGGCCGGCCAAGGCTAGAACCACCTTCCCTCCCGGATGTCTCATGATCAGCTGAGCACAGGGGGAGCCATAGCATCTCTTTCCGTGTATCCGTGTCTCTGGTTCAAGCATACCAGATTAGTCCAATAGAATACAGATACAAGAAATAATGATTTGGCAGGAGTGAGTACTGTGTTCTGGAGGGTTTAGGAAAAGGGGAACAAGGAGATTCTGCTACTCTTCATTCCTGTGGATGAACTGAGCATTCAGAGGTGGCCAAGCTTGAATGGTGGGGAAGATTAGAATAGAGGTAAGTGTAGGTAAAGGAGAAGGAATGGTTTTGTCTTGGAAGTTAGTAGCAAGTAAGGGTAGTGAGCTAGTGGTCCATTATCTTGACAGAGGAATAAATAAGAAATGAATAATGTAAATATTTAAAAATGGTTTTAGTAAAAAATTGAGTAATGGCGTCTTTTTTGCTCATTAAAAGCTAGAGTTCGGATTCATGGGTAGGTGTAGCATTTCATCTCACTTCTGACACTTCTGTGAGCCTTTCAGCAAGTTTGTTGGCCTCTGTGTGTCTATTGTCTAAAACAAGATTAGAATGAACTAGATGAAGAGATTACGTAGTTGCCCTAGTTGCTCTATAATTTAGACAATTTGTCTGAAATACAACCACTATTGCACAGATTCTGCTGAACTTGTAAGAAGATCCAAGATATATGTATATATATATGACATTATATATGACACTATATATGACATTATATATGACATTATATATATGTGTGTATATGTATGTGTGTGTGTGTATATATATATATATATATATATATATATATATATATATATATATATATATATATAAAATGTCACCTCGGGAAAGTTTGAGCTTCCCAAAAGCTTCCTTTTGAGGCCCTCTGGTGTTGAGTTCCCTGCTGCTTGTGGTGCTCCAGTCGACTCATTGGCAGAGACATTGTAGAGATTTCTGAATCAGGTAAATATTGGCTTATACCTCCCGCTGCCTTCCAATCAAGAGTGTCCACACTCTTGTGGTGTGTGTGTCCAAACAACCCCCAACACACAAGACACACATGGAGTAATGATACCAGATTATATTTTATCTTAAAAACTGTGTTTAAATTTGGCTTGAAATGTTCTGTTCTATGTAAAAAAAATCACTTTAATTAATTCAGCCTATAATTGAAGCAAGCTGTCCCTCCCCAACTCCTCAAGAGAACGGGTGGAATTGGGAGAGAGGGAGTGGGGAAGCCAGAGGGGACTAGAGCCAATATATCAGCTCTTCACAGTTACCACAGGGGAAACTGAACAAAAGGCCACATCCTAAATTTGAAAAGGGTGGAGACTTTGAGAAACAGGAGTCTTGGGTGTCTAATTACTTGGGAAGGGAAGGTAGCAAAGTAATGCTGATAGCAAAGATTTAGGGAGAACAGGAACAATGATGCCCTGATCCATCGCACCACACACTTTTATGTACCACATTGGAGAGGAGGCAGTACTTGGAGTTCAGCAAGATTTAAAAGGCAAAATGTAATCACTTCCCTTTCACTAGCTCAAACAATGTGTGGCAGGCTATGTTAGCGTTCCTTAGCCTCCACAGAGGTGGGAGACAGAGGGAGAACTCCTTTTATGCCAGAAACGGGAGGATTAGAAACTTCATAGAGGAGTTTTACAGATGAGAGAGCAAGTCTAGCACAGTGACAAAACTCAATCTAGACTGTACAAATTAAACCCCTCTTTTCTTTCCCAAGTGCCGCTTCTGAAGGAAGGCGATACTGATTGCACCTTAGCCTCAGAGGGTCAACTAGCCATCAGAGCTCTGTAGAGAGATTAAGACTTGGTCTAATCTTTTAACATGAGGTTAAAAATTAAAAGATGGAAATAAAGCATATATTTCAATCAAACTTTTTCCAATATTGTCTTAGACTATTCTGTTAAATCCTTTAGCTATTTCCATGCAGCTTTTTAATGCAAATCTTATACATTTTCATAAATAAAGCGAACATATCTGATCGAGTCCTGCAGGTACTGGATGAAGAGGACAACCTGATGGGAAGCTGTAGGGTGCTCTTAGATTATGTTACTGAAATAACAGCCCCATTATTGCTCCAAATAATCTGCTCAAATTTCAACATGATCATTCAGAAGGAAAAATTATTTTTAAAATGAAGCTCTTCATTAAAGTTATTAGGTCACTGGTGGCAGAGACATGTCATTTGCCTGACAGTCATCTCCAGTTCAAATTGCCAGCACCACCATTTGACCATGAAGCATCACCAGAGATACTCCTAGCCTAGAACCAGGAGTAGTCTCTGAGCACCACTTGGTATGGCCCAGATACCTCCCTCCTCAAGGAAAGGGAAATTCAGGGAAATGAAAATGAAAAGACTTTCATTCCATGAACCTTTCTGAATTTATTCGATTAACTTTCATGGCTGGATTTAGAGATGACTACAAGAGTATGCTACCCATGGCAGAGTCTGGCAAGCTATCCATGTCGTATTTGATATGCCAAATACCAGTAACAATTATAGACCTTATTCCCATGACCTGCTGGAATGGTTTGAGGTTCTTTATGTTCCTGGAGCAAGCAGGTGCCCCTGGGCTCTACTAGCATGAAACAGGACATATGGAGATGTTAACGGTGCCGCTCGAGCAAATCGGGGATGAACGGAAGACAGTGATACAGTGACAGACAGTGATACCTCCTTCTCAAAGCAAATTTTTTTTAAAAGTTACAATATACCAAATACTGCAGTGAAGAACTTAAAGCTACTAATATAATGCCACTGGATTAGGGTTGCACAGGTTGACACATGTGGAACTAACATATCAGTGTACCTATGTCTGCCTCTGCTGAGACTCTATCATGATAACCAACTCATCAGTGCTCAGTTCTAGAAATGGGCTTTACAGTGTTTGTGTTTATTTTTCCTTTTGAGCCACACCCAGCGATGCTCAGGTAACTCCTGGTTCTGCACTCAGGAATTACTCTTGGCGGTACTTGGGGACCATATGGGATGTCGAATATCGAACCCAGGTCAGCTGTATGCAAGGTGAATGCCTTCCCTGCTGGACTATTCTCTGTCCCCAGGCTTTGAGTTTTTAAGCAATCACTGCATTTCAAATGAAGACAACTTAAACCACAGATTGGGGGCCTATACAAGAAATTTTCAACAGGAAGGAGCAAAGTAGGAAGGGTATTTATTAACATGTCATCAAAAAGAGTTTCCAAATCTCCACCAACCTGATACATCAGCAGTCTGGGAAGAGGAAGGGGAAAGGATAGTTCTCTCCAAGAGAAGGAAACTAGGGAGAGGCACAGGGCTGAGCTGCTGCCCACTCAACCTGTGCAATAGACTGGAAGTGGGGGAGGGCTGACTCCCCCATGCCTCCTGGTCATACCCCAGAGCCGGAAAACCTCATGCATCACAAGCACAGCCACTTTCGGTCCAGCCTCCACAGCTCAGCAGAGCTGCACCCAACAGAATAGTCAAGTTCAAGCCCAGGTATGTGGATTCAGTGATTGAATCCATCAGGTTCCCTGGGGAGCTGAAGCTGGGGCGCCCTCCCAACTCAATGCCCTCTGGCAAGGCCTGGTGGGCCCTCCCAGAACTGCACTGGCTGAGAACATACATGGGGAGTGCCATGTGCCCTCATGGCATGGGCACACAAAACCTGTATATTCATCTAACTGGCATCCCATCACATTTTCTAGAAACGAAAAGCATGAGGAATGGTCTGAGGGGCCACCTTGCAATTTCCTATACAGTGGACCTAAATGGCACAATGGAGATTTTGAGATTTGAGATCTCCATTGACTTTCGTCACCATCACGTTCACAACCGTGTTTAGAGAAGAAGCTCAACAACCAATATAAAATGGATTATTTAGTGTGAATAGGGAAAGCTCAAATAGACATTGAGATAAATGTGAAGTAAGTGCTGTCAGTAGCTGTAGTGATGGTGTGTCTGATTGCTATTAGAAAACTACTGTGTTCTGGAAACCCAGAAAGTAAATCCATGGGCAGAAACTGGCCAGGCTCCTACATATCAGCCTAGGAAAAAAAAGGCATGACCTTATTTCTATTACTGTCTCTTTATATGAGCCGTAAGGATTAACATAATTGATGCTGGCCAACTGAGCAGGCATTGGGAGGGATGGATAGTGGAGGGAAACAAGGGTCTCTGGTAGTGGTGGGGGAACACTGGTGGTGGGATTGAAAGGAATGGATGAATCTTTCCAGCAACTGTATTGTGAAAAGTTTGTACCTTTAAATCAGTGTTTAAAATCACTTTCTTCCCATTCATCATCTATTTGCTCGAGGGCACCAATAATATCTCCATATGTCCTGTCTCATGCTAGTTAGCCTTAAGGGCGTCTGGGCTTGCTCCAGGAACATAAA
>JAJIBD010000149.1:0-24477 GCA_021461705.1 Cryptotis parvus
AATCCACAGTATATAAGAAATGGAGGAGAGAGATGAGAGAGAGAGACAAATAGAAAAGGGATAAAAGAACCTGCTATAGAGGCAGGCTAGATGAGCGTGGTGTTAATTGGGGATGTTGGTGGTGTGAAATGGGCACTGGTGGAAGAATGGGTGCTGCAACACAGTATGACCGAATCCCAGACATAAATTTCATTGTAATTGTATATCTCATGGTGGTATTATGAAATAAATAAATTAATTAATTAATTAGAAAATAATAAAAAAAGAAAATACAGGCAGATATGACAGATATTAAAAACATGATAGGTGAAATGAAGAACTCACTGGAATGCCGCCATAGCAGTGTAACAATTGCTGAAGTTTGAAGCTGGAGCCACCCCTTCCCCTCTCTATTTTGTTCAGGAACCAGTTGGACCCGCCATGAACTGCCCCGGGCGACCAGTCATAGCATGCAGAGACTCAGAAGCAACCAGGAGGGCTGGCATTCAGCTCTCCCTTATCCCAGATGACCATGAGGGTCTCAGGACGACAGATGGCTTTTTGGGTATTGGCACATCACCTCTGTGGGGCCCCGAAAGCAGCTGGATAAGACTCCCCTACCCCAAAAGCTGCCATTTTTGCTGTCTGGACGTGGTCCACCAAACTAGTGGAACCAATCATGTCCTAGAATATACTACATTCCACAAAGGGTAGGAAAGGTAGGCAGGAGGGAGAGATAGAGAGAAAGGAGATACAGAACCCGCATGCAGTTGGGCTGGGGCAGTGGGCAGGGAGGTGGGGACATTGGTTATGGGAGATGTGCACGTGTGGAGGGATGGGTGTGGAAGCACTGTAGAACCAAGACTCAAGCATGGGCATCATGTAACTGTATGTCTAAAGGTGGTGTAATAAAATAATTAAAAAATTAATAACTGCTGAAGAAAGTATTAGTGATCTTGAAGATGAGATGCAGACATTACAGACAACAGCAGAAGATGGAAAAAAGACTCACAATTAATGAACAGAACACAAGAAATAATCGAGATGAAGTCATTGGCCTCCCAGAGGGGCAGGAAGATTACCCTGATGGAGAAGCAACTGTGAAAGCCATCACTGCTGTGAAGTTCCCAAATTAAAGAGTGCTAGTTCCCAGATTCAGGAGGCCCAAAGGATACCGCCTAAAAGAAACCCAAATAAGAATACTCCAAGACACATCCTAGTTGTCACTTGTCACGTATCTTCCTGTTGAACATTGATTTGCTCTAGTGGCACCAGTAACATCTCTAAACGTCCTGTCACATGCTTGTGTAGGCAGAGAGGTATTCTGCTCGCTCCAGCAACATAAAGAGCCTCAAACCATTCCATCAGGTCATGGGAATGAGGTCTATTATTGTTACGGGAATTTGGCATATCAAATACGACATGGGTAGCTTGCCGGGCTCTGATGTGCTGGTGGGATACTCTTAGAGTTGCCTCTAATTTCGTGCATTTATTGATGAACGCGCGGCCACCTTGTGATCAGCTGTTCTGCTGGGTGGAGCTCTGTTGATTGGGGGTCTGGATGTGGATAATGGTGGCCCCTCATGGTGTGGGGGTTCCTCTGGCTTCCTGCGACGTTCTGATGGGATGGTGGGCCAGGGCGAGACCCACCTTCCCTTCCAGGCACCTTGTGATCAGCTGGGCACAGGGAGAGCCGGTAGCAGCTGTGTGTATGTGAATCTCTGGATCAGGCATACCTAGTCCACTTCTGATTCCCTCTCATCAGAGCTCCACCCAGCAGAGGAGGTGATCGCAAGCCCAGCTCATCAGAGTCTCACCCTGCAGAAATCTTTTTTCAAGCCCTGCCCAGATTCTGAAACATAGAACAAATAAAATAACTAAACTAGCATTCAACTCCAGAAATTCATGACAAAAACCATAGTTAGAGATAGAATACTGAAAGCAGAAAGAGCAAAGAAGAAATCACATACAAAGGAGCTTTCCCTAATATTCTCAGCACTTTTCAGAGGAAACACTCATCAAGCCAGAAGAAAATGTTGGGATATCTTAAAAAAACTCAAGCAAACGAAGGCTTCACCAAGAATTTTTACTCGACTAGACTCACATTCAGATTTGAGGAAAAGATACAAAACTTCATGGGCAAACAACAGGTCAGGAACTTCATAGACTCAAAACCAAATTTAAAAGAAGGACTGGAGGAACTACTATAAGATAAAACAAACGCCTAAAGCACAACAAACTTATTCAGGAAGATGACACAAAATCCATGACAATAATCTCTCTAGCCAATAGTCTAAATTCACCAAACAAGAGACCCAGAGTGGCAAAATAGATTAAAATACTGACTCCAACATCGTGCTGCATATAAGAAATGCGTCTGAACAATCAGAGCAAACACAGACTCAAAGTCAAAGACTAGAAAACAATTCTCCAAGCAAACAACTCCTCCAAAAAACACCGTGTGGCCATACTAGTATCTGATAACATAGACTTCAGACAGACTGCAAAAGGTCAGAAGGTGTTGGGGTGACATGCCCTACTTTAAGCTCCAGCTACACTTAACTTGCAGTCTCTCCCAGCTCAGTTAGGGAGGCTTTGAATTGCTCTAGCACTTGTAAGTCAAAAGGCCCACCTGAGTGTGTGTCTCCCCTGTGTCTCCGCGGACCCAAACTGCCCCAGGGAAGAGCGGAAACTCCATCAACGGGAACCAAGGCGAACTGCCTTGGCTTTCACGCTGAACCCCGGGCGCTGCGCTCCCGGGACCAGCTGAAACTCTCCCCCCAGGTGTGTGTGTCCCCCCCTGCGTCTCCGCGGACACAAACTGCCCCAGGGAAGAGCGGAAACTCCATCAACAGGAACCAAGGCGAACTGCCTTGGTTTCACCGAGGAACCTTGGGCGCTGCACTCCTGGGATCATCCCAAAACTCAAAACCGCGCGGATGCTAGCAGCGTCCAGCGCGACCCTCTTAATACCTATCTTGCATGAGGTACCAGTGAAACTTGGTTCCTACATCCCTTGCTACCCACCCAAAACCCGCAAACAGACCAGACACCTACTAACTGTACTATCTTGTCATCCAAGACCCCACATTTGCAACCTACAATAGTCATAATGGTAAGGCAACGCAAAAGTTCCATCCAGCTCTGTGAGTGAAGTCACTAGTCCAGATGACCCAAGCAATACCAGTGAGTTGTATAACCTCTCTGATAAGGAATTTCGGAAAGAAATGTTAAGGAGTCATAAGGAATTCAAAGAAGCAATGGAATGCAAACTCAATAAAATACAAGAGGACATGTTAGAAGAAGTGAGGAAAATGCAAAATGGAAATGACATATATTAAAAATGAGGTAAAATGAAATGAAAAACACAGTGGAAAGCCATCATAGCAGAATAATAGCTACTGAAGAAAGAATTAGTGATCTCGAAGACGCGTTCCAAAGATTCTCTACACAACACCAGAAGATAGAAAAAAAGACTCACAATTACCGAACAGACAACAAGAGATAATCGGGATGAAGCCAGAAGAAACAACATACGGATCATTGGGGTCCCAGAAGGGCAAGAAGAAAACCCTGATGAAGAAGAAACTGTCAAAGCCATCATTGCTGAGAAGTTCCCGGAACTAAAAAACACTTGCCTCAAGATCCAGGAGGCCCGTAGGATACCTGCTAAAAGAAACCCCAACAAGAATACTCCAAGACACATCTTAATTAAAATGACAAAAACTATAGATAGAGATAGAATACTGAAAGCAGCAAGATCAAAAGAAGGAAATCACGTACAAAGGAACATCCCTAAGATTTACAGCAGACTTCTCTGATGAAACACTCCGAGCCCGAAAACAATGGTGGGATATTGTAAAAAGGCTAAATGAACTGCAGGCCTCACCAAGAATTCTTTACCCGGCCAGACTCACATTCAGATATGAAGGAAAGATACACAACTTCATGGATAAGCAACAACTCAGGAACTTCATGGACTCAAAACCAACTTTAAAAGAAGGACTGAAGGGTCTACTGTAATACGACCAAACCCATAAGCACAACAAGCACAAACAGAAAGATGGCACAAAATCCGATGACAATAATCTCTCTCAATGTCAATGGTCTAAATGCACCAATTAAGAGACACAGAGTAGCAAAATGGATTAAAAAATTGAACCCAACATTCTGCTGTCTACAAGAAACACATCTGAATAATCAGAACAAACATAGACTCAAAGTCAAAGGTTGGAAGACCATTCTCCATGCAAACAACTCCTCCAAAAAGGCTGGTGTGGCCATATTAGTATCAGATAATATAGACTTCCAGGCTGAAAAAGGTTAGAAGGGACAACGAAGGCCATTTCTTATTACTTAAGGGGTATGTACACCAGGAAGAAATTACACTACTAAACATATATGCACCCAACGAGGGGCCAGCAAAATACATAAAACAACTGCTAAGAGACCTCAAAGAAGACATTGACAGTAGCACAATAATAGTTGGAGACTTCAACACTGCTCTATCAACGATGGATAGATCAACAAGACTGAAACTCACCAAGGAAATATTGGCCCTCAAGGAAGAAATGGAAGAAAGAGAGCTAGTAGATATATACAGGGCTTTTCATGCCAAAAAAACTGAATACACATTTTTCTCTAGTGCACATGGAACATTCTCCAAGATAGACCACATGCTGAGCCACAAAGCATACCTCAATAAAATAAAAAAGATAGAAATTGTGTCAGCTATCTTTTCAGACCATGATGCACTGAAAATGGAAGTTAACCATACACAGAAACAGGGAGTCAAACCAAACACCTGGAAACTGAACAGCTCACTCCTGAACAACAAATGGGTCATAGAAGAAATCAAACAGGAAATCCAAAGATTTCTGAAAACAAATGAAAATGAAGACACCAACTATAAGAACTTGTGGGACACGGCAAAAGCCGTGTTAAGAGGGAAGTTTATAGCTCTGCAAGCATTCATCAGGAAACAAGAAAGGGCCCACATAAATAACCTGACTACACAGCTGAAGACATTAGAGAAAGACCAACAAAAGGAGCCCAACCAAGGCAGAAAAAAGGAAATAATAAAACTTAGAGAGGAAATCAATGAGTTGGAAACCAAAAAAACAATCCAAAAGATTAATGAAACCAAGAGCTGGTTTTTTGAAAAAATAAACAAGATTGACAAACCATTGGCAAGACTTGTAAGGACAGGGAAAGAGAGAACCCAAATAAACAGAATCAGAAATAAAAACGGTGACATCACAACAGAAACCACAGAAATCCAAAAGATCATCAGAGATTACTTTAAGAGCCTGTATGCCGTGAAACATGAGAATCTAGAAGAAATGGATCAATTCCTGAAGTCCTATAACCTCCCACGGCTGAAACAAGAAGACCTCCAATACCTGAATAAGCCTATCACCATTGAGGAAATAGAAACAGTAATTAAAAGTCTTCCCAAACACAAAAGCCAAGGTCCAGACGGATTCCCTAGTGAACTCTACCAAACCTTTAAGGAGGACCTACTGCCTGTCCTGTTCAAGCTCTTCCAGGAAATAGAAGAAACAGAAACACTCCCAAACAGCTTTTACGAGGCACATATCACCCTGATACCCAAAGCAGGGAGAGACAACACAAAGAAAGAAAACTACAGACCAATATCCCTGATGAACACGGATGCTAAGATCTTCAACAAAATACTAGCCAACAGAATCCAAAGACTCATCAAGAAGATTATACATCATGACCAAGTAGGATTCATCCCCGGGTATGCAAGGATGGTTCAACATTCGCAAGTCAATCAACATAATACATCATATCAATAAGAGAAAAAATAAAAACCATATGATCCTATCAATAGACGCAGAGAAAGCATTTGACAAGATCCAGCACCCGTTCATGATTAAAACCCTCCAGAAAATGGGAATTGAAGGGATGTTCCTCAAGATAGTTACAGCCATCTACCAAAAGCCCACAGCGACCATCATTCTCAATGGGGGAAAAGTTGAAAGCCTTCCCCCTGAGATCAGGGACAAGACAAGGTTGCCCACTCTCACCTCTTTTATTCAATATAGTACTGGAAGTACTTGCCATAGCAATCAGAGAAGAAAAGGACATCAAGGGCATCCAGATAGGCAAGGAAGAAGTCAAGCTATCATTATTTGCAGATGACATGATTTTATACCTAGAGAACCCTAAACTCTCTACCAAAAAACTCCTAGAAACAATAAACACATATAGTAGAGTGGCAGGATACAAAATCAACACGCAAAAAGTCGGTGGCTTTACTATATACAAATAACGAAAGAGAAGAAAGGGATATTAAGGAAACAATTCCATTCACAATTGTGCCACAGAAAATCAAATACCTAGGAATCAACTTACCCAAGTGTGTAAAGGACCTGTACAAAGAAAACTACAAGACACTGCTCCAAGAGATAAAAGAGGACACAAGGAAATGGAAACATATTCCCTGCTCATGGATGGGGAGAATCAACATTGTCAAAATGGTAATACTCCCTAGAGCTCTGTACAGATTCAATGGAAACCCCTATAAGGATACCCATGACATTCTTCAAGGAAATTGACCAAACAATCCTGAAATTTGTATGGAACGATAAACCCCCAAGGATAGCTAAAGCAATCCTCGGGAAAAAAGAAGATGGGAGGCATCACCTTACCCAACTTCAAACTGTACTACAAGGCAGTAGTAATTAAAACAGCATGGTATTGGAATAAAAACAGACCCGTGGACCTATGGAATAGAATTGAGTACCCTGACACCCAACCTCAAACACATGATCATTTAATCTTTGATAAAGGTGCAACGAGTTTAAAATGGAGTAAGGAAAGCCTCTTCAATAAGTGGTGTTGGGAAAACTGGGCAGCGACATGTAAAAGAATGAATTTGGACCTGTGTCTAACACCATGCACAAAAAATCAGATCAAAATGGATCAAAGATCTCAATATCAGACTTGAATCCATAAAAGTACATTGAAGAAAATATAGGAAAAACCCTCCATGACATTGAAGCTAAAGGCATCTTCAAAGATGAAACATCACTAACAAAGCAACTAGAAGAAAAGATAAACATATGGGACTACATGAAACTAAAAAGCTTCTGCACCTCAAAAGAAACAGTGACTAAGATACAAAAGCAGTCCACAGACTGGGAAAGAATATTCACCCAATACACATCCGATAAGGGGTTAATATCCAGGATATATCAGGCACTGGTAGAACTTTATAAGAAGAAAACAAACAACCCCATCAAAAAAATGGGGAGAGGAAATGAACAGAAACTTCAGCAAGGAAGAAATTCGAATGGCCAAAAAACATATGAAAAAATGCTCATCATCACTAATCATCAGAGAGATGCAAATCAAAACAACAATGAGATACCACTTTACACCACAGAGACTGGCACACATTCAAAAGAACAAGAACAACAAGTGCTGGCGTGGGTGTGGGGAAAAGGGGACACTCATCCATTGTTGGTGGGAATGCCGGCTGGTACAGCCTTTCTGGAAAACAATATGGACTTTCCTCCAAAGACTAGAAATTGAACTCCCATTTGACCCAGCCATACCACTCCTGGGAATCTACTCTGGGAAGCCAAAAATACGCAGCGGAAACACCATCCCTACTTTTATGTTCATAGCAGCATTATTCACAATAGCCAGAATCTGGAAGCAACCAGAGTGCCCGAAAATCGATGACTGGATAAAAAAGCTTTGGTACATCTATACAATGGAATACTATGCAGCAGTTAGGAAAAATGAAGTTATAAAATTTGCCTATAAATGGATGAACATGGAGAAGATTATGTTGAGTGAAATTAGCCAGAAGGAGAGAGACAGATACAGAATGACTGCATTTATCTGCATAACATAAATATATAGGTACATATTATGATACCAATATCCAAGATCAAGTGAAACATATATCAGGAGGTCCTGTCAAGGGTGGAAATTATCACAAACGTGTGGGATTCAGAGGCTAGGTAAGACAGAAATGGAACAGTGTGCTGACAATTGTTGAGGGTACTGATGCCAACCTAGAACTGAGCATTAAATGGAGGCAAAAAGATACACATGACAACCCTTTAATGTATGTTCTGTAATTCATAGTCTGGAGGGGAAGGAAAGGAGAAAGAGAGAGAAGTGGAAAGAAATCAAGAGCCTGCCATGGAGCAGGGCTGGGGGAGGGGGAGGGAACCGGGGATGTTGGTGGTGGGAGATGGACACTGGTGGCGGGATGGGTGCTGCAACACTGTTTGACCAAAACCCAAATATGAATTTTTTAATTGTATATCTTTGTAATTTTAAAAATAAAAAAAATTAAAAATAAAAAAAAATTAAAAAAAAAGTTAAGAATGATAACTAAGGAATAATTAAGTGTTTGGTTAATATAGCAAGTTGATTTATACTTAAGCTCTCAACCTCAGTTACAGAGTTGGATATTTTAAATGCTTGCTATAAATGTAATATATTTAGTTTTTGTTTTAAGCACTGTAGATGTTTGACCAGTCAAATATATGTCTTTAATGGGTAAAAATGACTTAAGAATTTAAATGTCATTGAGCTAATAAATTATTAAATTTAAAAAAAAAAAGGCCCACCTGAAGTGCTGCCTATCAATGGAGTTGTTTACATGCATTCATCTCAATATATCCCAGCCCAAGATGGACCTGGCTGGGAAGTATTGGCGGATTTCTAACTATAAAATAAGGAGAGAGAAACAAGGGCCTTTGCCATTTTGGCTTCCCTTGGCTTCTGCTACTCCATCCTTTCTGTTTTCTGCTGGGCTTCAACACGTGGTGTCAGTCATCTTGGCCTACATGTGGCCGAGGCCCAGCCAGGAACAGTCTAGGGAGTTTCCTGTTCTCGGATTGTATATCAGAACCTGTGATAGTAAAGCATGTGATAGTAAAGCATGTTAATACTGTGCCGATTTTTGAGTTTTCATCCCTCTCCACCGGCTATGTAGGTAGAAGGGAACTTGCTTCCTGCATTTGTTGGGAACCACAACAGCTCCCCAACAGGAAGGGACAGTGAATGCCACTTCTTAATAATAAATGGATATGCATATCAGTTAGAAATCACTCTCCTTAATATATATGCACCCAACGAGGGGTCAGCAAAATCCTTAAACATCTGCTAAGACTTCAAACATGACATTGACAGTAAAAAATTGTAGTTGGAGATTTCATTGCTGCTCTATCAACGCTTCATAGATCGACGAGTCTGAAAATCACCAATAAACTTCTGTCGCTGAAGGAAGAAATGGAGAAAAGAGGCCTGCTACACATATACAAGGCTTTTCATCCCCCCAAATCAAATATACATTCTTCTCCAGTGCCCATTGAACATTCTCCAAATAGATCACATATTGAGCCACAAAACATACACCCATAAAATCAAGAAGATAGAAATTGTGTCAACTATCTTTTCAGATAATGATGCACTGAAAATGGAAGTTAACCACACACAAAACAGATTGTCAAAGCAAGTACCTCGAAACTGAATAGCTCACTGCTGAACAACCAATGAGTCATAGAAGAAATCAAAGGAGAAATCCAAAGTTTTCACAAAACAAATGAAAATGAAAACACGAACTCTAAAAACTTCTGAGATACAGTGAAAGCACTGTTAAAAGAAAAGTTCATAGCTTTGCAAGCATTCATCAGGAAAAAGGAAAGGTCCCACATCAATGACCTGACCTCACAACTCAAAACATTAGCAAAAGACCAACAAAAGGAGCCCAACGCAGGCATAAGAAAGTAAATAATAAAACTTATGAAGAAATCAGTGAGCTGGAAGCCCAAAAAACAATGCAGAAGATGAATGAAACCAAGAACTGGTTCTTTGAAAAAAATAAACAAGATCGACAAACCACTTGCAAGATTGTATGGAAAGGGAAAGAGAGAACACATAAATAGAATCAGAAATGAAAAGGGGAACATCTTAACAGAAACCATAGAAATCCAAAGACATCAGAGGCTACTTTGAGAGTCTGCATGTCACGAAATATGAGAATTTGGAACAAATGGCAAAAGTCCGAGTCCTATAACCTCCCACAGCTGAAAAAAGAAGACCTGCATACCTGAATAAGCCAATCGCTGACGAAGAAATCGAAACAGTAATTAACAGTCTCCCCCAACACAAAAGCCTAGGACCAGGTGGATTCACTAGTGAATTCTTCCAACCTTTAAGGACGACCTACTTCCAGTTCAAGTTCTTCCAAGGAAATAAAAAGGAACAGAAACACTTTCAAATAGCTTCTGCAAGGTATATATCACCCTGGTACCCAAAGCAGGCAGAGACAATATGTATGTACATATTACATATGCACATATATATGTACATATTATGACCCCAATATTCAAGGTCAGGTAAAACATAGATCAAGATGTCTTGTCAAAGGTGGAAATTATTACAAACGTGTAAGAGTAGAGGCTAGATAAGGCAGAGAATGGAACAGTGTGCTAAAAATTGTCGAAAGTGCTAATAGCAACCTAAAACTGAGCATTAAATACAGGCAAAAAGATACACATGACAAAGATACTCTTGATGGATGCATCGTAATCCACAATGGGAAGAAAAAGAGAAAGAGATAGTAAGAGAAAGAAATAAAAAACCTGCCATAGATGCAGGAGAGGGGAGGGTGGAGAAATGGACTAAACACTCCTGAAATTTGGATGGAATAATAAACCCCCACGGAGAGTAAAGTAATCCTTGAGAAAAAGAAGGGAGGCATCACCTTTCCCAACCTCAAGCTGCACTACAAAGCAATAATAATTTAAACAGTGTGGTACTGGAATAAAAACAGACCTGTAGACCTATGGAATAGAGTTGAGTATCCTGACACCCACCCTCAAAGACATGATCAGTTAACCTTTAATAAAGATGCAAAGAGTACTAACCGGAGTAAGGAAAGCCTCTTCAACTATTGTTGCTGGGAAAACTGGATGGCTACATGTTAAAAAATTGAATTTGGACCTGTGTCTAACACCTTGCACAAAAATCAGATCAAATGGATTTAAGATCTCAATATAAGACCTGAATCCATAAAGAACATTGAAGAAAATATAGGAAAAACCCTCCACTGATTGGAAGATCACAGAGCTCCGGAACCTGAGCGCACCTAGGCAACGGTAATCTCTGCTCTAGTGCCCAAAACCTTGCCTGCTCAACTTGACGGCAGCCACAATTGACATTGGGGAGAATTTGGGCTATTGGGGGAGAGACATGGCTAGCCATGGTCAGGGTCCTGGATCTATCTGAACCCCAGAGCCCCCAGTCCAGTACCACAAGGTACCCTTTAGAAGTGGTGCTAGAGGAAGCGATGCCAGGATCTTCAGGTAGATGCTGGGGCCAGAGTTAGGATGCTGAGGTGATGGGAGAAGTGGGGAGACACAGAGACCAGAAGGAACTGAATTGGGTGTCTGGCTGGGATGCGGGGTACAGGTTGACAGACGGCACAAGGAGGGAGATCCTGGTTAACATAGGGGAGGGAGAAATAACATAGGGGAGGGAGAAATAAGGGTTCCCCTCTGAGTCCTCAGGGAGATTTCTACTCAGAGGTGATTAGAATTCTTGTGGGTGTGAACATCTTTTTCAACCAGGCCCAGGTATGCTGAATCAGAGACTTACAGACATGGGACAGAGCTGCTACTTGCTCTCCCTGTGCCCAGCCGCTCACTAGGTGCCTGGGAGAGATGGCGGGTTCTAGCCCTGGCCTACCACCCCAGCAGAGCCGCACAACAAGCCAGATGACCCCCTCACTCCAGCGGATCGCCATTTTCCACATCCGAACTTCCCTCTCGTCAGAACTCCACCCAGCAACAGCCTATCACAGCACGTCTCATCGAGTTCCACCCCCTCAGCAGTTTTTTTTTTAATCCGGCCCAGGTATGCTGAACCAGAGACTTACAGACATGGGGCAGAGCTGCTACTAGGTCTCCCTGTGCCCAGCCGCTCACGAGGCGCCCGGGAGGGATGGCGGGTTCTAGCCCTGGCCCACCACCCCAGCAGAGCCACACAACAAGCCAGATGACCCCCCCACTCCATCGGGCCGCATTTTCCACATCCGGACTTCCCTCTCGTCAGAACTCCACCCAGCGACATCCTATCATAGCCCAACCTCGAGGCGGTGGCCGCGCAGTTCATTTCTAAATGCTATATTTAGAGGTAACTACAAGTGTATGCCACCTGCATGGCAAGCCTGGCAAGCTGCCCTGTTTTATTTGATATGCCAAATACCAGTAACAATTATATTAGTTCTTTCCCATGACCTCATATAATGGTTTGAGGATCTCTATGTTCCTGTAGCGAATAGACGCCCTTGGGCTCTACTAGCATGAGACAGGACAGATGGAGATATTACTGGTGCCCACTCTAGCAAATAGATGATTAACGGGAGGATAGTGATAGTGATAGTGATAGTGAACCCACAAGATGGGAGGGAGGAGGAGGTGAAGGAAGGAGAAGCCTGGGAAATTGGGATACTCTGAGATAACGGGCCCATGAGGAATTTCGGGCATAGTCTGGCCTCTCCCACAGTACGCTGGGGAGAACCCAGACCCTGGATCATTGCTGGATCCTGGAAGCGGAAGAGGGAGCAGACTCTCTATGAGGAAGAGGACGTGTTGGAAGAGGAGGAGGAAAAGGAGGACGAGGAGGCCCCTGGAGCACTGGACATCCTGATCTATGCAGGTGTACCATGTCAAAGCCAGAAGAGGAGGAGGATGTGGTCATTGCAGAAGGTGGAAGAGGAGCAGGAGGAGTCAAAGGAGAAGTCAGAGGAGGAGGAGCAAGAAAAGCAGGAGGTGCTGGAGGAGAAGGAGCAGAAGAAGCTGGAGGAGGGGCATGAGGAGCAGAAAGAGGAGCAGGAGGAGGAGGAGAGGAGAAATAGGAGGAGCAGGAGAAGCTAGAATAGTAGGGTAAGGTGGAGGAGGACGAGGAGGTGCTGGAGGAGGAGGAGCAGGAAAACGGAGGAGGAGGAAGACCAGGAGGAGAAGGAGAAGGAGCTGGAGGAGCACGAGGAGGAATCTGAGCAGGAGAACCGAGAAGAAAAGGGGGACACAGTCTCCCAGGCTCAGCAAAGAGGGCATCAGCCACACCCCGGCCTCGGGGTGCTGTTTGAGGATGAGGGAGCTGTCCCTGGATGAGCAGCAGGAAGAGAAGGAGCAGTCATGTGGGCTGTGCAGGAAGAGGCGGTGAAAGGAGAACAAAAGTGCTCCCCGAGCACCACAAACCTTCTGCAAGTTATTAGGTAGGAGCCCTGGGCCTGAGTCCCTGACATGTACACAGGGGGCATCTCAGATGTGGTGTAACTGGGGGGTGCCCACAGGGTCCCTGTGGTTTGGGTTAGGGTTAGGGTTAGCAAGAAGAGACAACAATAGAAAGACTCCAAGACACATCTTAGTCAAAGTAATGGATGCCATAGGCAGAGACATAATTCTCCATGCAGCAAGATCAAAAGAAGGGAATTGTATACAAAGGAGCATCCATTCGACTTTCAGCAGACTTCTCAGAAGAGACCCTCCAAACCCGAAGGCAGTGGTGGGATATAGTAAAAAAAATACACTCAATAAAATGAATGCCTAAGCAAGAATTCCTTATCCGGCTAAACTCTCACTCAAATTTGAAGGACAGATATACAGCTTCGTGAATAAACAACAGTTTAGGAACTTTGTAAACTCAAAACGAACCATAAAAGAAGGACTGAAAGAGCAACTCTAAGATGAGACAAAAACCCAAAAGAACAGACCTATAGAGAAAGATGGCACAAAATACCATGACAATAATCTCTCTTAATGTCAACAGTCTAAATACACCAGTTAAGAGACACAGAATGGCAAAATGGATCAAAAAACTGAATCCGACATTCTGCCCCCTTCAAGAAACACACCTGAACAACTGGAGCAAAGATAGGCTCAAAATAAAAGGCCGAAAAACAATCCTTCACACAAACCCCTCAAAAAGGCCAGAGTACCTTCAATACCTGAATAAGCCTATCACCATATGTAATTAAAGGAAAAGAGAGAGAAGGAGAGAGAAAAGAGATGGAGAACCTGCCATGGAGACAGGGTATGGGAGGGGAGGTAATTGGGGACATTGGTGGTGGGAAACGGGCACTGGTGGAGGGCAGTTTCCTGGAACACCATGTGACCAAAACCTACAAACATGAACAACGTTGTAATTGTATATCTCACGGTGTATAATAAAATATTAATTAAAAAAAGTCTGCCCAAACACAAAAGCTCAGGTCCAGCTGGGTTCATTAGTGAATTCTACCAAACCTTTAAGGAGGACCTACTGCCTGTCCTGTTCAAGCTCCTCCAGGAAACAGAAGAAACAGAAACACTCCCCAAACAGCATATACAAGACACATATCACCCCGATACCCAAAGCAGGGAGAGAAAACACAAAGAAGGAAAATTACAGACCAATCTCCTTGATGAACACAGATGCTAAGATCTTCAACAAAATACTGTCACTGTCACTGTCACTGTCTTCCGGTTCATCTTCGATGGTAGGGAGCCAATCCTGGCAGTGTCTAGAGTTTACACCAACTCTGTGCTCAGGGGTTTCTCCCAAGGGTGTTGGGATCAAATCTTCATGCAAAGCTGGTGCTTACCCTCCCAAGAAACTGAATTTTCATCTCTGGTCTAGCCACTTTGTATCATTGGGGCAGGATATATTTTGTTGAAATAGTCTCTTGTATGTTCCTTGATTGGTGGAATATGGTGATACATAACTTTCCCACACTCACTAGTTTACTTTTTCTCCTCAGCAGAGCAGTTCTCAGGCTTATTTAAGTGCCCAGGATCACCTGTACCTTGTGAAGAGGCGGGGCCCGGCCCAGAGGGGGAGATGCTGCCTTGCTCACTAGCTCCCTGGCGGCCCTTACTTTTCCCTTCATTGTTTACTTGGGTTATGTGCAGAGGGTCCAGAGATCGTTTCAGTTGCCTCAGGGCAGGCTCTGGTACAGGACCTCAAGTCCATTCCCTGGCACCACATGGTGTCCTGAGCACAAAACCAGAGCACCCTTAGACATCCCTAAACAAAAAAGTCTCTGATAGATCCACACACGAGGCTCAATAAGGCAGTTACAGGGTGGTCGTGGGGAGGGGCTCAGTGCCCCAGATGAAACGCTGGACGGTTGGGGGCAAACACAACTCCTTGCTGTTTCACGTTAAAAGTGGGCAACTCAAACCTTAGTCTTTGGCTGAAGCGATAGCACAGTGGGGAACACATTTGCTTTACATGTGGCTAATCTGTGTTCGATTCCCAGCATCCCATATGGTCCCCTGAACACAGCCAGGATTAATTAATGAATGCAGAGCCAGGAGTAAACCTGAGCAGCAATAGGTGTGACACACACACAAACACACACACACACACACACACACAACCTCTTCGCCTAAATGGCCCCAAAGCCAAACAACAGTCTGAGCTTGGTGCTCCCCCTCCCAGGAAATTGTCTATTCTGGGGGGTGTCACCTGTTGCTCATGGGGCCTGGAACTGTCAGATTCCCAAGGTCTTTGTGGCTGAATTGGTGTCAGGAAGGGAGGATTGAGGAGCACAGGGCCTGCTCTCCTGACATTCACTGTGCTATACCTCTGGATCTATTCCAGGCCTGTGTGTTTTTGTCACTGATTGGGTGAATCCTGACAGGAGCAAACGCTTCTGGATGGTGGGATACTGTCCATGGGGTCTCATCATGTCCCAGCCTATCAACTGCACTGGCTTTCACAGGACAATGACTTGATCATGCTCCTATAGTTCGTGTGTCTAAGATGGTGTCCCATAGCCAGGGTCCCCCTCTGTACTACCTGACATTGCAAAAGAAGACTTATGTGTTACCACTGTGGTATCCCATCCATGTCCTTGGGTGGGACAAGTTCCGGAGTGGACCAAATCCTTGCATTCAGCACCCTAATGCTCACGAACACCTTCTGTGTGGACATTCACATCCACTCCCAGTGGTCAGAACCCAGAGCCCAGGCCAAGCTCTCCTGTAAACGAGCTGCAGGCTCTGGGTCCTTTCTTTCCTGCAGACAAGCATGGAGAGAGGCTGGGCCGAGTCACACTCTGCTCAGGTACAGGGTAGGAAGTGCTTCCGGGATAGTGGCCAGGGATCTGGAGATCAGGAATTAGGGATCAGGAAGAAGCACCATCTCTTCTTTACTCAAAGCGTCTGGACTGGGGTGAGCCACAGTCTTTCCTTATCCCTACCCATCCCTCCCAAGCTCTGAGATATTGCTGCTGTCTCACAGGGCTGCTGGCCTGAGATCGCCCAGCATTGCGCTTGATTCAGCGGATCTGAGGAATCCTGGGGGGTCACACAGTGTCAGGGCAGACAATTAATGGTGTTTATAGCCCAGGAGATGAGAGGACATTCTCCCAGCTCAAGTGACAATGGGGACAAACCTGTGCAGAGACAGATGAACGTACTGGTCCGGGAACTGCAGAGGTCAGCACCAGAGTCCAACAGGCCTTACAGACGTGAGCTGTGACCCTGGGCGCCAACAATGACTGTGCGGTGCCATCACAATTGGGATGAGTGTGGAGGTGAGGGCCCTGCCCCTGCCCTCCCTCTGTGTGTTCCTTTCAGAGTTATCTGCTATGTGGGGTTTGTGAAGGATCCACTGCTGGAATAAGAAGGTAAGAATAAATGTGTCCTGCTGGAGAACACAGGGAGAAGCAGAGACAGAGGCCGGACACTGCCAAGCCCAAGGGAGTAAGACATGCCCTGGGCTGCTTCCCAGAGGGGTGCTGCTAGGGAAGAGGAGTGTTTGGGGCTTGGCCAGAGGGGGCACCATCACGGACCCAGTGCCTGGTTCTTAGCTTGCCAGACTGCTGCCCGGTCTGCCGTGGGGTGCCCAGCAGACCGTGGATCAGGAGGGTTTAAGGTCTTGCATGTTCTTTTTTTTTTTTGGTCACACCCGGCAATGCTCAGGGGTTACTCCTGGCTCTGCACTAAGAAATTACTCTTGGCGGTGCGTGGGGGACAATATGAGATGCCAGGGATTGAACCCGGGCCAGCACAGGCAGGCCGCATGCAAGGCAAACGCCCTACCCGCTGGGCTATCGCTCCGGCCCCAGGTCTTGCATGTTCTGCCTTTGAGACTAGGTTAGGAGTTGAGGAGTTTTCCTTGTCCACAGCATGGTGGGGACGTCAGGAAACAGGTACCGGTGTCTCTTCTCCTCTGTCACAAGCCATGGGCAGAGCAAATGGGACCTTTCAGACTGAGCATTCAGCTGTGGCCCCACTGTTCAAGCAAATCTCCCAATCAGGAGTTTGGTTCTTAAGGGAGCAGGTTCCAGGAAATGGATCCCTGCTGGGTCCTCCCTGTCCTCTGGGTCCTCCTGCCCCTCCAGTTCTGGCCACCCTAGGAGGCTGTGAGAGAAGGCACCTGGACATGTCCTTCCTCTGAGTGTCTCAGCTGGGCTTGTTTTGTTTTTGATTTCCTGGGGGGCAAGAGTCAAACACACACCATGAAGAGGGAGGCTGGGCCCTTGGGAGGCAGCAGGAATTCTCACATTGGTACAGAGCAGGCGCCCAGTATGCCCCACCTGCCCTGTTCCCAAGGCCCTGTAGCTGCCCCACACCGATGAGCAAAGGAGAGGAGGCGGTGGAACCCACGGTTGAGGTGACGACCTAGGAGCGAGACGGAAAGGGCTGGAGCAGGGAGACAGACTGTCCATCTGCTGCCTGCCTGGGGGGTCTGTGTCTGAGCTCGTGTCTCCTGGCTGGGGTCTGCAAGATGCTGATGCCTGTCCTCACTCCTGTCCACAGATGCAAGGGCAAAACACAGTGGGACACTGCCTGTGTCCACAGTGGGGCAGTTATCGCCGTTCCCTCTAGCAACACTGGGCTGCATTTAACAGCACCAGCCACCACTGTCACCTGAGCTCTGAGGAGCAGCAGCGGCACCAGCAGGGGTTTAGCAGAAGCAGCTCCTGCATGAGCTGCAATATGAGAGGAGTGTTGGGAGGGAAGAAAAGGAAGTTTTAGTGAGGGCTATGCAGCGTCTGAGGGGAGACCAAGGTGAGAGTCCCGTCATGTGCTCACGGAGGAAGGCGGCAGCCAGTGCTCTTCTTGCGCCTCACCGAACTCCCTTCTCCTGCAGGGCTCCTTAGTCAGACATAGGAGGAGAACAAGCATCTCTAGGCTGTCACTCCGGCAACGGTGTCGCCCACGCAGCACCTGGCTGCCAAGGCCTGAGCTGGTCTCAGGTCCTTGTTAAGGAAAGGTTCGTGGCCTTTGGGCCTTTGCCTTCCATCATTAGCGGGAAGGGAGGATTTGTGACCTATGGGTCGATGCCTCCAGCTACCCTCTGTTGATGGGAATGCAGTGACATTTAGCCTCCTAAGACCTCCTGTGTGGAAAGAATTGGGCCTGTTAAAGTCAACACTTCCTAGTACATAATCTTAACAATCTTACAATAATAAATTCTGCATAGAAGTTTCTATTTAGGAGTAGGTTAAGTTAATCTATAATAGGTGTATAGAGCTAGTAAGTGATTCTATGGAAATCAAGATTAAAGAAATTATGTACCTTACTTGAGGCAAATATGAAAAAATGTAAAAACAAAAGACTTCAGAAAAACACGTCAGTAAAACAGGTGGTGCAGGCAAAAGGTGGTCATATGTGGTGAACACGATAAATTCCTTTTGATGTTGAAAATGCCTCCTTTGCTAAAAAAAAATAACTGGTGTAATCTTGCACCTGTGCATTTATTAAATATAAAAAGAGAAGCTTTGCCCTCAATACATCACAGCAGTATTCAACCTCTCTTGTGTTGGAGTCTGTCTGTCATCACCGTACCTACTTCTCCTGTGAACCTCAGCCATTCCCCCTCAGCCTGGTGATCTCCTATAGAGCCGGTCTGAGGCACCAGGCCAGCTGAAGTCATGAGGGTGCCCTAAAAAGGGAAATGGTCCCTGGGAACAAGAAGCCCCCTTTGGGGGAAAGGGCAGGGCTGCAGGGAAGGTGGACCAGTGCTCAAGGGAGTATATGGGATTCCAGGGATCAAACCCATTTCAGTCATGCGCAAGGCAAAGGCTCTCCCCACGTGCTGTCATTCGACCTGGCCCCTCCCACCATGTTGGCACATGTACACACATTTCTCTCTGCTTTTTTTTTTCATTCTGCAGAAATCCATGTTCTCTATTCAGTATGTATCCTCTTTTACTCTCCCTTCATAAATTTCAAAGTAAATATCTTTTCATAAAAATTATCCTTCTGTTTTTTTTGGTGGGGGGGGGTCACACCTGGCAATGCTCAGGGGTTTCTCCTGGCTCTGTACTCAGGAATTATTCCTGGATGTGCTCGGGGGGACCATACGGGATGCCGGGAATTGAACCTGGGCCGGCACAGGCAGGTCACATGCAAGGCAAACGCCCTATCAACTGGACTATTGCTCCAGCCCCTATCTTTCTTAAGAGAGAAAGAGGAGAAGGAAGGATTGAAGGAAGGATTGAAGGAAGGGAGGAAGGAAGGAAGGGAGGGAGGGGGAGGAGGGAGGGAGGGAGGGGGAGGGAGGGAGGGAGGGAGGGAGGGAGGGAGGGAGGGAGGGAGGGAGGGAGGGAGGGAGGGAGGGAGGGAGGGAGGGAGGAAAGGAAGGAAGGAAGGAAGGAAGGAAGGAAGGAAGGAAGGAAAGGAAGGAAGGAAGGAAAGGAAAGGAAGGAAGGAAGGAAGGAAGGAAGGAAGGAAAGGAAGGAAGGAAGGAAGGAAGGAAGGAAGGAAGGAAGGAAGGAAGGAAGGAAGGAAGGAAGGAAGGAAGGAAGGGAAGGAAGGAAGGAAGGAAGGAAGGAAGGAAGGAAGGAAGGAAGGGAAGGAAGGAAGGAAGGAAGGTTGTTAGGTAGGTAGGAAAGAAGGAAATAGGAGCATACTGGAAAGCATCTTTAAACAAACAAAACAGGGTGGGTAACTTAGCTCAATAAGTGGTGACTTGCCCAGCTTCACTATCCAGCATCATTTATAGTTCCCTGAGCCCCACCAGGGATGATCCCTGAGCACAGTCAGTGCGGCCTCCAAACCATAAACAAAGCCAAAGGAAATAGGGCCTGAGAGAAGGCTCAAAGGGCTGAGCACGTCTTCTCCAACTGGAGGCCAAGGTTCAGTCCTCAGACCCCCATGGTTCCCCAGAGCCTCGGGATGAGCCCCAACACTGAGTTTCTGGTCACCGCCGAGCACTGCTGGATGTGGCCACAAAGCTACAACAGAGGCGCAGGTCTACCAAAGCTGCAAAGTCAAAAAATACTTTTTTATTTTGATTATTTTGAGTCACATCATTGATGTTCAGGGATTCCTCCTGGATATGCACTCAGGAATTACTCCTCGATGTGCCCAGGAGTACATTGATAGACTATCATAGATATGCTGCCAAAGATCAACATGTGACGTCACAGGAGCCACCTGGTCCTGTGTCTTCCCCATCAGAGGAACAGTTCAGAATGCAGCAGGATTTCTTTATGTCCTTTGCTGTTACTACTAAGCAGGATGAACTAGGGCAAAACAAAGCTGGACATTCTGGGGTTTCTGAATATATAATGAAAGAATTTTAAAAGGCTCTTACTTATATGGTCCAAACTTACCATAGTGTTATGAGTTATTAGCGGGATGGTCCAGCCAGAAGCTGTAGATCACTCACAACTGGAGCTTGATTGCAAAACCAGCATTAACTCCTGAGCAGTACGCTCAGTGGAGAACATGGTTTGCAAAAGAGGCTTATAAAATGTCTAGGGATAACCCAAGCCAGGCTGAAACTAGGGGTTAAACCTTAGATACTGTAGTTGGCATTGGATCAGCTGGTTACATTTTAATGCGAATTGCTAACATGTTGCTTATAAAATACCTTGCCACCAAGCTCGACATATAATAAAACACCTTCCAACCTGTGCACGTTTAATTTGTAATCATCGAGCCTTGGAACTAATCCTTAAGGACAAACTTGTAATCAGCTTTGGCAGATAAATGTCACTCATTTTCTACCCGTTCACTCCTTGATCCTTTTTACATGTTATCACTGACACCTTCTCTAGTTTTATTTGGTTAACCCCGACTAAAGTGGAAAAGACTTTACATGCTTGTACTCATTTATTGTCTTGTTTTGATGGATTGTAAATGAAATTCAAACATAAAATGGCCTAGCTTATAGTACATGTACATTTAAAGATGTTTGCCTGGTGTGGCAAATTCAGCAAACCACCGGCATGGCATTCCCTTATAATGCCCAGGACCAAGAAATTGTTGAAAGAGTCCACAATACATAAAAAAACTTCTTTAATCTCAATTAAAAACAAAAAAGGAGGAATAGGACCCCCTCTAAAAGAGAGTCCAACAAACGTTTTTAACATCTTTTGGCTTTACGTTTTAAAATCTACCTCAAAATACAATTTTTGAACATTGCCTGTCTAGAGCTGAAAACCATTTTTCAGCGGCTGGAGCAATAACACAGTGGATAGGGTATTTGCCTTGCATGCGGCTGACCGGGTTCGATTCCCTGGTATCCCACATGGTCCCCCAAGTATTGCCAGGATTAATTCCTAAGTGCAACCATGAGTAAAACCCCTTGACATTTCTGGGTGTGAAACAAAAAAAAAAAAAAAAATCTTCAAAACCTGCTGAACCTAAACGAAAGGCACTGGCTTGGGCAAAGATTTATTTTCAAGAACAATGGTTTATTTCCAAACTGGATTGAGAGGTGCCCCTCTCTGGCAGGTGCCGGCTTGGCATGAGAAACGATCCCTCCCAAAACCTGAAACAATTGTCAACAGCATTTTTGGGCCCGAAATTAGGGAGCCATTCCTCGCAGTGTTTCGAGTTTACTCCAACTCTGTGCTCAGGGGTTTCTCCCAAGAGTGTTGGGGTCAAACCTTCATGCAAAGCTGGTGCTGAGCCTCCCAGGATACTGAATCTTCATTTCTGGACAAGCCCCTTAAGGTCAGCAGGGCAGGATTTATTTTGTTGAAGTGGCCTCTTGTATGTTCCTTGATGGGTCGAATATGGTGATACATAACTTTCCCACACTCACTAGTTTACTCTTTCTCTTCAGCAGAGCAGTTCTCAGGCTTATATAGGAGTGCCCAGGATCACCCAGACCTTGCGGGGGGGCGACTAGAGGGGAGATGCTGCCTTTCTCCAAGCTCCCTGGCTGGCCCTTGCTGCAGGCCCATGGAGGGTGTCTGAGTATCAGAATATTCCTGAGGGACCATGGAGAGTTTGTCTGCCTGGTCTCAACCTAGCTCTGACCTGTCCCTACTCTGTTACTCTCAGTGCCCACCAGATGGCGATGCCCACCATCAAAACTATTGGCAGAAATCCCCTCTAGGACATTGAAGCAGAAGGCATCTTCAAATTGAAACACCACTAACAAAGCAATTAGAAGCAAAGATAAATATATGGGACTACATGAAACTAAAAAGCTTCTGCACCTCCAAAGAAACAGTGACCAAGATACAAAGACAGTCCACAAAATGCGAAAAGAATATTCACCCAATATCCATATGATAAGGGGTTTATATCCAGGATATATTAGGCACTGGTAGAACTTTACAAGAAGAAAATGGCAAACCCCATCAAAAAACGGGGGAGAAGAAATGAACAGAATCTTCAACAATAAAGAAATTGAATGTACAAAAAGATGTATAAAAATGCATCATCATGAATCACCAGAGAGATGCAAATCAAAAACAACAATGAGATATCATCTTACACACAGAGACTGGCACATATCCAAAAGAGCAAGAACAAGTTCTGATGTGGATGCCGGGGAAAGGGGACTCTTATCCATTCTTGGTGGGAATGTCGACTGGTACAGCCTTCCTGGAAAACAATATGGACATTCCTCCAAAGACTAGAAATTGAGCTCCCATTTGACTCAGGCATACTACTCCTGGGAATATGATCTGGGAAGCCAAAAACACACAGGTAAACACCATCTGCACTTTTTTTTTATTTTGGGTCACACCCTGCAATGCTCAGGGTTAGTCCTGGCTCTGCACTCAGGAATTACTCCTGGCGGTAATCGGGGACCATATGGGACGCAGGGGATCGAAACCGGTCGGCATCAGGATGGCATCGTGCAAGGCAAATGCCCTACCCGCTGAGCTATCGCTCTGGCCCCTGCACTTTTATTTTCATAGCAGAACTATTCACAATAACCAGAATCTGGAAACAATCAATGTGCCCGAGAACTGATGACTGGATAATGAAAAATAAGAAAGAAACTTTGGCACATCTATAGAATAGAATACCATGCAGCTGTTAGGAAAAGTGAAGTTATGAAATTCACGTATAAATGGATGGATTTGGAGAAATCATGTTGAGTGAAATTAGCAGAAGGAAAAAAAAACAGATATAGAATGACTGCATTTATTTACATGGAATATATATATATGTACATATTATACCAATGTCTAAGGTCAGCTGAAAAAGGGATCAGTAGGTTTTATCAAAGGTGGAAATTTTCACAAACGTGGGGAGTCAGTGGCTAGGTGAGACAGAATAGAACAGTGTACTAATAATGGTCGACAGTGCTATTACCAACCTAGAACACAGCATTAAATATAGGCAAAAGTGATATACATGACAAACTCTTAATGTATGTATTGTAATCCACAATGTGGAAGGGAAGGAAGAGAGAAAGAGAGAAAGAGAAAGAGATAAAGATCCTGCCATAGAGGCAGGCTAGGAGCGGAGGGGAGGGAATTGGGGACATTGGTGGTGGAATTGGGCACTGGTGGAGGGATGGGGCTGGATCCCCTATGACTGAAACCAAATATGAACCTCTTATGAACAACTTTGTAATTGTATATCACACTGTGGTATAATAAAGTATTAAAAATGCGATATGAACATGAAAAAGAAAAACAATAAAGTTCAGATTGCAAGAGACAGTGAGAAATGGCCAGATCTGAATATCAGTTTTCTCTTTCAAAGTTGAGGAATTGGGGTGGGAAGTTTCTATGCAGCAACAATCTTTTGAAAAATAATTTATTAAAAAAAAAGTCTGCTTTCAAAATTCATAACAAAATGTAAATACAGATAACATACAAGATAGGTAAATGTTAGTACATCTCTATTTTTGGGTGAGAAATTATGGCCAGACAAATGTGATCTGTTGTCTTTTAGGTCAATAAAGTTTGGTACCCCTTTTGTTTACCTAAAACACTATTGGCAGAAATTCCTGCAAATGCTAGGTCAGTTTCAGATCTGAAGGTACCTGACGCCATCTGGGCTAGTGTAGCTGGCAGGAGACAGAGGGAGGCCAGTGAGGGAAGTGTTTGGCTTGAAATGCTGCAGCCAGGTCGGACATCTTCTTCCTAGTCAGCAGAACCATAAGGGTTAGGAAGATGATGATGATGATGATGATGTGATGATGATGATGATGATGATGATGATGTTGATGATGATTATGATGGGTGATAATAGCGATGATGTTTATGAGGATGATGATGAATTTGATGATGAATTTGATGAT
>JAJIBD010000150.1:0-49806 GCA_021461705.1 Cryptotis parvus
CGCCAGCTGATGCATGTCCATCCACAGGAACGCACTTCCCTGGCCAACTACAACCCCAGGAGATGTGGACCTCGGGCTGCCAGCTTGGTGAGCAGGATGCCGGGAGCAGTGGGGGAGCTCTGGAGACCACACAGCCCCAGTGGGACACGTCTAGCATGCAGCAGCCGAGTGAAGACGGCAACCGGCAGACACATTTGATCCTGATGGACTGTGTCTTAATTTTTTCTATTGTTGTTTAGCCACTGGGGTTTGGCAACCTAAGGTGCTCCGGGACCCAGGCCTCTGGCACATGGAGCCCTCTGTCTGAATGGGCTCCGCCTCTCCTTATTGTTATAGGGAATTTATAGTTATTACTATTATTATTATTCCCACACAGCAGAGCCTGGCAAGCTACCCATGTCATATCTGATATGTCAAAACCAGTAACAATTATAGACCTCATTCCATGACCTGAAGGAATGGTTTGAGGCTCTTTGTGTTCCTGGAGTGAGCAAATACCCTTGGACTACACTAGTATGTGACAGGACTTATGGAGATATTACTGGTGCCCGCTCGAGCAAATCATTGATCAACGGAAGACAAGTGAAGTGAAGATCCAAGGTCAGGTGAAGCATAGATCACAAGGTCTTGTCAAAGGTGGAAATTACCATAAACATGTGGGGAGTCAGAGGTTAGGTAAGACAGAGAAGGGAACAATGTTGCGGTGAAAGTCCTAATACCAAGCTAGAATACCTGTCATTAAATACGGAGAAATACACACATGATAACCTCTAAGTGTATTACAATCCACAATATGTAAGAGAAGGAAAAGAGAAAAGAGATAAAGAACCTAGCATAGAGGCAGGCTAGGGGGAGGGGGGAATCAGGAATATTGGTGGTGGAAAATGGGCACTAGTGGAGGGGACAGGTGCTGGAACAGTGTGTGGCGGAAACCACATGAATTTTGCAATTGTATATCCCACAGTGGTATAATA
The DNA here is from genome assembly GCA_021461705.1 of Cryptotis parvus. Taxonomy (NCBI): domain Eukaryota; kingdom Metazoa; phylum Chordata; class Mammalia; order Eulipotyphla; family Soricidae; genus Cryptotis; species Cryptotis parvus. The sequence goes on from JAJIBD010000150.1 coordinate 975, forward strand.
AAATGTTAAAAAACAAACAAACAGAAATGTGGCTGGGGAAGCTAGAACTTCGGCTCTCCCCAGGTTCAGCTGACCATGGAGGACAGATGGGTTTTTTGGGAGTTGGCCCATCACCCTCTAGGGGGTCTCGGAAGCAGCAGATGAAACTGCGCCACCACACTAGCCACCACCTTTGCTGTCGGATGCTGGGATGCTGCCTCAAGACCAGATTAACAGAGCAAAACCAGTTTGAGCCCAAGGTAGGCAGCTCCCAGAAGCGGAAATCACTGGGAATTCGTCAGATGGAGCAGGGGTCAGCCATATCCCCCTCCATTTTTGTCAAGCTTGGTGGCCCCACCCAGGAGCTGCCCTGGGGCGACCAGCTGTAGCATGCAGTCAGTCTCAAAAGCGGCTAGGGAGGCTGGAACTCGGCCTCTCCCCAGGCCCAACCACGGGGCTCCCAGGAGGGCAGATGGGTTTTGGGAGTGGGCCCATCACCCCCTGGGGGTCCCGGAAGCAGCCGGATGAGACTCACCCACCACACTAGCTGCCACCTTCGCTGTCCAGATGCTGACCATGAGGCCCCTAAAGTCGAGTGGCCACTAGCAGCCACAGTCCATCAAACTAGTGGAAACAGTTATGTCCTTTAACCTACTGCATTCTACGTGTGTGTGTAGGAAAGGTAGGCGGGAGGGGAGAGATAGAGAGAGAGAAAAGACATACAGAACCCACCAAGTAGTTGAGGTGTGGGAGTGGGAGGAGGTGAGGACATTGGTGATGGGAGATGGGTTCGGGTGAAGGGATGGGTATTGGAACACTGCAGAACCAAAACTCTACATGACCATCTTGCAATTGTATGTTAAAAGTGGTGTAATAAAAATTTGGGGGAAAAGAAAAGGGTTGGGGCACATGTTTAGGTTGTAGATGTCCAAGCTCAAATGCAGCGAAAATACAATTTCATACTACAGAGATCTAAGGTTCTTGCCTTGCATGTGGCCAGCCCTGTTCAATCCCGGTGAACCCTGAACACTGCAGAGAGTGACCCGACACCCTCCCAAAATACTGGGGGTTCAAAGGTGCATGCTTTGCATGCAGCCAACCCATCTGATCCCTGACACCACCTTGTCCCTTGAGCATCACTGGACACATGCCTGGAGGCCTTCTGAGTGCCATCCAGGTGACGCAGGTGATACCCACGTGATATCACAGGTGATACCACAGGTGTGGTACCCAGATGATACCCAGAGCACTAAACTGCCAGCCCAGAAAGCCAAGAGGATCTGGAAGGGGCACCCAATCTCCCAGGAACAAAGCACAAGGGAAACTCATCAGAAAGAAACACGGTTCTTACATCCTTGCTTTTCACACACAAATTAAAAATCTAGCATACGCTTTTCACTTAAAGCATTCTTCAATTATGACCAGTCACATTTCCAGTGTTGGAGTCACAAATGGCTCATGGCCACTCTTCTGGATGGCAGAGGTCTAAGGCCATTAGGGTCCAGGGTCCACTCTCTGAGGCAAAGCACATTTCAGGTGTATGAGGTGCTGAGTTTATTCCCTGGCATGGAAAAACTAAAGTTAAATTAAACATCATCACACACTGCAGGTCAGTGTGCAAACAAACCATCTGGAAGATGCCCAGCCAAGTTTCTGACTGAGTAACCAGCCCTTGGGCTCCAAGAATCTGCATTTCTGTAAGCAGCATGTTCTAGTGCTCCCATGATTCCAGATGCCAAGGTGAGCACGTTCTCTCTGCCTGCAGCCCCCACAGATGCTCTTTGCTGTTTCCATTCTGAGACACGATGCGTCAACACCAGGCTGTGGGCCACGGCCAGCTGTGCTCAGGGTTTATTCCCAGCTCTGCACGCTGGGGTCTCTCCTAGCTCACGTGTGGTGCTGTGCCACATCCACAGTGGTGTCACCTGTGAGATAACGACACCTCAACAGCCACAACAGGAAGGGAGGTCTGAGGCTCCTCGGAGCGTTGCCTCGGCGGTTCCCGGGCAGTCAGCAAGACTAATATCTCCGGTACTGCCCAATCCCTGATTCTGTCCTCACCAATGGCTTGGAACGTTCTGCGTCCTCTCTATGTTATTGTTAACCTTCTACTCTTGCCTAATAATCAATGTGTCCCTTGGTGTTTCTGGGAATCAAATGAACATCAGTAATCAGAAGCAATGAAGTGCCTCCAGTAATTCAAGCTGTGTATTCCTTTATGAATTAAGCATTTACCAGTATAGGTGTTTTTACGAACCAGCTGGAGATCAAAGAGTTAATAATGGAAGTAAAGTCTAGTAAACAGGAGGGAATGAGAAAACCAGAAACAGAAAGTTGATAGGGAAATCACAGAATTCAAAAACTGCTAATAAATATTTAGAACCATTACCATATGAAGGGAAATATGATGATACAGGAAGGAGATATGTTAGTTATAGGAAACACAGGGAATTTCATGATTTGCCATTTACAGAAAAATTAATACGGTATAGAAAGCCTTGGTGCTTGTTAAAGAAAGAAAATGCTGAATAATATGTTACCAGCTACACAATGCACAAAACCTTGGATATGATGTACTAAAACATTATGATTGTCTAAATGAAGTTAGAGTGACCTCTGGACTTGCGAAGCCTGTGGTTCTTGGAGCGAGACATAAGACAAAAAAAACCTTGCTTAATTTTAACCAGATGGCTTAAGTAGTTGCGGTATCATATATTCATTTTTTTGTTTCATTGTTATGTGTTCACTTTTTTGTTTCATTGTGTATGCTCTGCCAAGCATGTGTTTGCTTTCTGTTTCATTGTGTGTTCCCTACCAAGTTTCTTTATTGTGTTATAATATATAAACAAAATCTCTCTGATAAAGAACTTAAAAATGAAATGTTGCATATTCAATGGGCTCAATGAAACAGTGGAATTCATGAAATTTACTTGCAAATGGATCGACATGGAGATTACCATGCTGAGTAAAATTAGTCAGAAATTAAAGTACAGTTATAGAATCACTGTATCACTGTATCACTGTCTGCCTGTTCATCGTCGATTTGCTCGAGTGGGCACCAGTAATATCTCGATATGACCTGTCTCATGCAAGTAGAGCCCAAGGGCACCTGCTTACTCCAGGAACATAAAGAGCCTCAAAGTATTCCATCAGGTCATGGGAATGAGGTCTATAATTGTTACTGGTATCTGGCATATCAAATACGACACAGGTAGCTTGCCAGGCTCTGCCGTGCAGGTAGCATACTCTTGTAGTCATCTCAAAATCCAGCATTTATTGATGAACCACGCTGCCGCTATGCGCCATGTGAGCCGGGCTGTGATAAGCTGGTCTGCAGGGTGGAGTTCTGATGAGAGGGAAGTCTGGATGTGGAAAATGGAGGCCCTCATGGAGTGGGGGTTGTCTGGCTTATTGTGAGGCTCTGCTGGGGTGGCAGGCCAGGGCTAGAACCTGCATCCCTCCCAGGCACCTCATGAGTGGCTGGGTACACTGAGAGCCAGTAGCAGCTCTGCCCCATGTCTGTCTCTGGATCAGCATATCTGGGCCAGATTAAAAAAGACTGCAGCAGGGTGGATCTCAATGAGCCCAGCTGTGATAGGTTGGTCTGCTGGGTGGAGTTCTGATGAGGGGGAAGTCCAGATGTGGAATATGGAGGTCCTCATGGAGTGGGGGGTCATCTGGCTTGTTGTGAGGCTCTGCTGGGGTGGCGGGCCAGGGCTAGAACCTGCCATCCCTCCCAGGCACCTCATGAGCGGCTGGGCACAGTGAGAGCCAGTAGCAGCTCTGCCCCATGTCTGTCTCATGGAGATTGCCATACTGAGTAAAATTAGTCGGAATGACTGCATTTATTAATGGGGTATAAGTATATACTAGTATTCTACTGATTGTGGGAAATGATAATGCCACACTAGAACTGAGCATTGAATGTACACAAAGGGATTTACATGATAATCCCTAAATGTCTGTAGGGCAAATCACAATGTATAAGAGATAGATGATGAGACAGACAGACAGACAGACAGACAGACAGACAGACAGACAGACAGACAGACAGACAGACAGACAGACAAAGATAGATAGATAGATAGATAGATAGATAGATAGATAGATAGATAGATAGATAGATAGATAGATAGATAGATAGATAGATACACGAGACAGACAGACAGACAGACAGACTAACAGACAGGCAGGCAGGCAGGCAGACAGACAGACCGATAGACAGATAGACAGACAGATAGATAGATAGATAGACAGGCAGACAGACAGACAGACAGGCCAACAGACAGTCAGACAGACAGACATGGAGAGAGAGAGAGAAGAAAATGAAAAGTTCCTCCTATAGAGGCAGGCTGGGGGACAGGGAAGGAATTTGGGGACATTGTTGGTGGGGATAGGGCACTGGTGGAGGGGGTGTGCTAGAACAATGTATGACTGAAACCCAATCATGAACATCTTTGCAATTGTATATTGCATGGTGGTATAATAATTATTCAAAAAAAAGAAACAGTGGAATGCTCAGCCCATAAGATACAGCATGAAATGAGAGCAGAAAAAAAAAACAACAGAGTTGTCATTAATAAAACATTTTATAGATGGCATAAAACACTCAATGGTTGTCCTCAATAGTAGGGTGACAATAGCCAAAGATTGAATCAGTGACCTTGAAGATAAGATAAAGAAAACATACAGGCAACAACAGAAGATGGATAAAAATATTAAAATAGCTCAAAAGAATACAGCATAACATAAGAACAACAGAATCATTGGCTTGTTGTGAGGTCCAGCACAAATCATTGGCTTATTGTGAGGCTGGGCCTCACACCCCACTCCATGAGGGCAGCCATCTTCCACATCGGACTTCCCCTCTTGTCAGAACTCCACCCAGCAGCAGGCGAGCTTATCACAGCCCAATTCATCAACACCCACCCTGCAGCAGTTTTTTTTTAATCAGTTCCAGAGACTTACAAACATGGGGCAGAGCTGCTACTTGCTCTCCCTGTGCCCAGCAGCTCATGAGGTGCCCGGGAGGGATGGTGGCTTCTAGCCCTGGCCCACCACCCCAGCAGGGCCTCACAACAAGCCAGATGACCCCCACCCCACTCCATGAGGGTCACCATCTTCCACATTGGACTTCCCTCTCGTCAGAACTCCACCCAGCAGCAGACAAGCCTTTCACAGCCCAGCTTGCGTGGCCGCTTGCGCCACACAGTTCATCAATAAATGCTGTATTTAAAGGTGACTACAAGAGTATGCCACCCACATCGCAAGCCTGGCAAGCTGCCCGTGTCATATTTGATATGCCAAATACCAGTAACAATTATATTGGGTCATTCCCATGACCTAATATAATTGTCTGAGGCTCTTTATGTTCCTGGAGCAAGCAGATGCCCTTGGGCTCTACTAGCATGAGACAGGACATATGGAGATATTACTGGTGCCCGCTCGAGCAAATAAATGATGAAAGGGAAGATAGTGAAGAATCATTGGAGCCTAAGATGCAACCACAATGAAGCAATGACAGTTAAAGACATAACTGCTGAAAAAATTACTATAGCTGAAGAATGCAAGCATCCAGATGCAAGAATCACGAAGAGTTCCAGCTAAAAGAAACATCTATAAAAAGACTGCAAGACATATCCTAATCAGAATGATGAATACAATTGATAGAGATACAACATGTAAAACAGTAAGATCAAATTAGGAAATTACATACAAAGGAACAGTCCTAAGATTAACAACAGAACTTTCTAGGCCTCAGGTCAATGGTGGGGTATAGTTAAAAAGCTTAATGAAGTGAAGGCTAAATGATTACAAGATATCCCACCCGCACGGCAGAGCCTGGCAAGCTACCTGTGTTGTATTTGACATGTCAAATACCACTATCAGTTATAAACCTCATTCCCATGATTTGATGGAATGGTTTGAGGCTCTTTATGTTCCTGGAGCATGCAGATGCCCTTGGGCTATCTCATATTGAGATAGCATAACATATTGAGATGCTACTGGTGCCTGCTTGAGTAAATTCATGATGTACGGGAAGTCAAGTGATCAAGTGAAGGCCACACCAACAGTGCTCTACCCAACTAGAGTCATTCATATTTGAAAACATGATATGCAGCTTCAGGGGATATATAACAGCTCTGGAACATCAGTGTCAAAAATCAACTTGAAAAGAAGGACTGAAGAGGATATTATAAGGAAAGACAAACCCCCACAAACAACAAATTTTGCAGAAAGATGGCACAAAACCCAGGCCAACAATCTGTCTTAATGTTAATGGACTAAATACACTGCTTAAGAGACATGGAGTGGTAAAATGGAAAAAAAAAAAACTGAATCCAAAATTCTACTCCCTACAAAAACCACATTTGAATAGTCAAAGTAGACACACAGTAATAGTCAAAGGATGGAAAACAATTCCACAAGCAAGCAACTTCTTCAACAGTTCAGGGGTGGCATTTCTATGTCTAACTACATAGATTTCAGGTTGAAAAAGTGAGAAGGAAGATAAAAAGCCATAATAATCAAGCACTGTATATATCAGGAAGAAATTACACTATAAACATGCAAACACCCAATGAGAGGCAAATAAAATATGCAAAACAACTTTTTTAAAAAACTGTAGGGAGGATGTTAGCAGCAACACAGTGGTAGTTGTAGAATTCAACACCGCCTAGACAACTATTGATAGATCAATGAGATTAAACCTCAAAAAGAAAACACTGGTGTCGAAGGGAAAAAGTAGGGGTGAGAAGGCTAATAAATTTATGTAGGATATTTTTCACCCCCTGATAGGTGAATACACTTTCTTCTCCAGGAACATGGGACATTCTCCAAGATAGACAACATGCTGGACCACAGAACATATGTCCATAAAATATAGAAGACAGCAATGATATTGGCTATCTTTCAGGCCATGAAGTAGAGAAGATAGAGTGATTCATGCATAAAATCAGAGAATTAAATCAAACTACCTGGAAATTAAACTGCTTACTACTGAAAAACCAGTGTGTTAGAGAGGAAGTCAAAGAAGAAATCAAAAGCTTCCTGGAAACAGATAAGACTGAGTACACAATTTACCAGAACTTGTGAGACACAATGAAAGATGTGCTAAGAGGAAAGTCTGTAGCTGAGCTATCATTAGGAAGAAAGGGCCACATAAATACCTGATTTCACAGCTTAAGCTTTTAGAAAATGACCGAAGAATGTACCCCATAACAGTGAGAAGGGAGAAAATAATAAAAATTAGAGCATACGTGATGAACTGGAATAGCCAAAAATCATCAAAAAGATCAAAGAAACCAAGAGCTGGATCTTTGACAAAAATAACCAAGATCAATAAACCACTAGCAAGATTCACAAAAAGAGAGTGAGAGAACCCTAACAAACCGAATCATAAATGAATGGTTGGATATAACAATAGGGACCACAAAAATTCCGAAGATCATCAGCGATTACTTTGTGAATATGTATGTCAGGGAAACAAGAGAATCTAGAGGAAATGGATTAATTCCTAGATTCCTGTGACCTCTCAAACCAGAATAGAGCTATCACTTTGGAGGAAGTTGAAATGGTAATCAAGTCTTCCCCAAAAACAATAGCTCATACTATTCATAATAGCCAGAATCTGGAAACAACCCGAGTGCTGAGAACAGACAACTGGTTAAAGAAATGGTGAAACATCTACACAATTAAATATTACTCAGCCATTATAAAGAATGAAGCCATGATATTTGCTTATAAATGCAAGGACATGGAGAATATAAAACAAAGTGAAATGTTTCTGAAGGAGAGATATAGACACAGAATGATTGTACTTATTTGTGGGGCATGAATAAAAACTACAACATGAAACCAATATCCAAGGACAGTAGAAACAAGGTCCAGAGACACAGAGTGGTAAATGGAAATATTGTTCCATTGTTGGAAACGTGCTTAAATCTTTTGGAGAAAAGGTAGTTGGGATATGGAAGGGACCACTATGACAAGGATAATGACAAATGTACACTGTATTAAAACAGAGTGCAGATTATGCAAGGTAAAACACATGGCAACCTCTTACTATCTGAATTAAAATTCACAATCCATAATTTCCAAAGGGAGAGAGAGTGAGGGAGAAGGAAAAAAAAGGGTTTGGGGCCGTAGTCATAGCACAGCGGGTAGGGCGTTTGCCTTGCACGCAGCCGGCCCATGCTGGCCAGATTCAATCCCCGGCATCCCATATGGTCCCCCAAGAACCCCAGGAGTAATTCCTGAGCAAAGAGCCAGGAGTAACCCCTGAGCATTGCCGGGTGTGACCCAAAAAAAACAAAAAAAAAAAAAAGAAAAGAAAAAAAGGGTTGCATGGAACCAGGCTGAGGGAGGTGTGGCTGTGGCAGGAGGGTAAAGGGGCACATTGGTAGAAAACGTGGCTGGTGGAGGGATGGGTATTGGGACATCTTGTGACTGAAACCGTTAATAAACAGCCTTCTAACTGTATGGCACAGTGACTTAAAAAAAAAGAAAAGCGTGTATGATTAGATGCCAGACCCAGAATACTAAGACCTAAACAAAGAATAAAAAAATAATAATCTTAAACAAATAAACATATTTTAAGATCCCAGATCAAATCAGTGACATGTGAAAATCCTACAGAAAATCAAAGATATAGCAAGTATCATAAAAGAACTTCTTGATACAGTGAACAATGTCTTTAAGAAATATTAATATCAGAACCAAAGTGCACTTGAACTCCAAGAGACATAATTCTTTTTATGTATTCCGAAAGTTCCAGTGATACATGTTGGCAGAAGGTAGATCTAAGGATATGCAAAAGGAAGGTCTGATGGATACTGCCTGTTAACAGATACACAGGGACTTCCGGCAGACTGTCTCCCAATAGAGTTAGTATGTAGAAATCCCTAGTGAAACTGTTTATCAGCTGCAGGTATACCCAGACAAGGCTATCCTAGGTCATTTCTCTGCACATTTCCCTGTTGGCTATAACTAGCCCGAGATGGAATCTAATGGACAATGCTTAAGGTTAGGCAGAAAACAGGATTTTCTTGTTCTTCTGTCTGACAAGTCCTTGACATCATGGGCTAGTCCTGAAGGCTGCATTAGCAACTGTAATGCGTTCTTTTGTTCATCTCATCTTACCTAGAGAGCACCCCCTGCAGGTTTTTGGTTCCTGGTTGTCTCCCTTCCTATTATTCCTAAGACCTATTCAATGAATGTGAACTGTCTTTGTAATGTAAACCATGCAAACTTTAAGCTGTATTGCCCTTTAAAATGGGAAATAAGGGAGTTGGGGTCTGTGTGGAGGTGGTCAGTTAGTTTGGTCAGTCAAATGAGTTAGTTCAGGTCAGCGAGCTCCCTGCCATGATGCGAACTGCTGCCCCTCCGGCTGGTGATTATTAAAAATATTAATGGAAATACGTCGTGTTCCTGGTGTCTCATCTCTGCGCCTCCGACCCTACAGGACATTCCTGCTTCAGATACACTGAAGTCTTTTTTTCTGATGATGGAAATGCAACTTTCCAAAGTTGGAAAGTTGGCCCACAAATGCCAACTGCCTAATTCATCAAATCATATAGAAACTTCAGACATTCAAAACTGTGGCCTGACAGTTGTTCATGTTAAGATAGGTTTTCTCAATGGGAGAGCTTAAGTGACCTCATTATATGTAATTTTTAAAGTTTGCTCTATAATTACCAGTCCCTGACAATTAATGTTAAATCGGGTTACGCTTTCTTAAACCATGTGTCTTGATCCTCCTAAAGTATAAATATAGATTTACTTAGCTCATAAAGGTTCTCAAATACGCTAACATTATAAAATCCCTTTTAAATATGAAGTGCCCTGTAATTAGTTTAAAATAAGGTATTTGCCTGATGAACTACATAACACCTGCGCCTTAATCATAATCTGACACTGAAGGTTTTGCATAACTTTTGGTACTATAATTATTTTAATAATTATAAAACAAAAGAATGTCTGTCTTAATGTATCATTATATAACACTTTTAAAAAGAATTGTAATATTGGTATTTATTTCTGCCATATTAATCTGAAATATATATTCACCATGATAATTTATTTAATAATATTTGGTGTCAAATTCTCAATAAAGTTTACATGTGTTTAAAAATAAGTGAATAAATAAAAATAAAATATAAATAAAACTAAAGACTAGGCCCAGATGGATTCACGAACACAGTCTTCCAGAACTTTAAAGAGGACTTAATGCCAAAACTTTTCAGGCTTTTTCAAAACTGAAGAAACAGAAACACTTCCAAACAGCTTCCATGAGGGTAAAATTGCCCTGAAACCAAAAGCAGACTCACCACAAATAAAAGAAAATTAGAAGGCTATAACTCAGATGAACACAAATGCAAAGATTCTCAGAAACATACTAACAAATAAAATCCAACAATTCATCAAAAGATCATACAACATAACCAAGTAGAATTCATCCCAGGTTTGCTTAGGAAGCTTTAACGTTTGCAAGTTTGTCAATATAATACACTATATCAATTAACAAAGAATAAAAAAACATACGATACTATCAACAAAGCAGAGAAGGCATTTGACAAGATCCAGCATCCATTAATGATAAAAACACTCAAAAAATGGGAGTTGAAGGAATTATTCCTGGCGGTGCTTGGGGGAACCACATGGGATGCCGAGGATCGAACCCAGGTTGGCAGCGTGCAAGGCAAATGCCCTACCTGCTGTACTGTTGCTCTAGCCCCTGACTGAAGTGTTTTACCAATGAGACTTGTGAGAGAACTGATACTCACAGATTGTACTGGGTTCTTACGTGGCAGAGTTTGCTTGAAACATAACATAATTCAGATGATTAGAAAAAAAAAAACAGAATTTGTCAAAGACCACGTGATAAAAAATGACAGAGGCTCAGTTTATCATTAACTTCTGGGAAAGGTGAAACATGTCTGTCGGGGAGCGCCGCGGGTCCCCAATAGTGCCGGGAAGCGAAGTTCCCTTCTACCTCTGAAGCCGGCGAGGAATGGATGAAAACTCAGGAATCCGATGCAGTTTTAAAAAGGGCTTTACTATTACAGGTTCCAATATACAATCCAAGAGCAGGGAAAGCCTCCGGACTCTGCGTCCCCAGAGGTGAACAGGCCCCAGCCAGGTGCAGTCTAAGATGGCTGCCACCACGTGTTGAGGTCCAACAGAGAATGAAGAAGACGGAGAAGCAAAACAAAGGGAAACGGAAAAGGCAAAAAAAGGGGAGAGAAAAGAGAGCAAGCTTCTTTCTTGCAGCTTATTTTATAGCTCAAAATCCGCCCAAACTCCCCAGCCCAGCCCATTCTGTTACCCGAGCTGAGTCCTACCCAGAAGGAGCAAAAGGCCAAAGAGCAAAAGGCCAAAGCCAAAAGCCAAAAGCAGGAGCCAAAAGCTGAAGGCTGAGGAACCAAAAGGCAAAAGGTGAAAGGTGAAGGGGCCTCAAGTCAGCCCCTTATATACACCAAAGTAACCCAATCGGGAGGTTGTCATGCCAACAAAGAACCCTAAACAGAGTGTAGTGCCACACCCTATTGCAGGTATAAACAAAGGTTACACCAAGGACTAATCCCTAGATTATCTCTTATGTAAAACACTAGAGAGAGAGGGGGCTGATATAAAGTAATACATCTTAACTTCATGAGCTTCATGTAATCTAGATGGTACCCACAAGGTCCTTATTATTATCTGCACCAGTGTGATTCTGAGTATCTTGTTCTCATGTACTGAAAGGGTCATACTCGCCTGCTTAGTGCAAACTAGTATAATCCTTCCTATAGTCTTCCTTTAGTCTCAGCGTAGCCAGGGTGGTAGTCTCCTGGTAAATTCTAACTGTCCCACGTTGGGTGCAGTGGGTATAAAGAGGAGCTGTGCCCAATCTAGAAAACATAGAAGTCTTAGTAGATGTATAAGTCAGAAGTTATTCAATCAAGGTGACTTCTGTAACTGCCACACCCTCTAGCAGTGTTTACATAGAAGAGAGATCTCATTAGAATGAACATTGGCTTAAATAAGATTAAGCTGGGAGTGAGCAAAACAACAAAACTCCCAGATTAGCTAAACATGTCCTCCAACATACAACAATCAAACAAAAACCAGAAATCAAAATTCTTAGAAAACTAATATATTGAACAAATTAGTGAGGAACAAAATCAATAAACAAAGTTTCATTTTTATATAAAAACAATAAACTAACAGAAAAAAATAAATTAAAAAACCTTAAAAGTAGTATCCAAAATGAAAGAATGGCCCCTCACCCACAGAACACAAAGACAGGATCCAGAGGTAACTGATAAAATGCCAGAGGTAACTGATAAAATAATGGCTCAACGGAAAGTAACTGATAAAATGATAGTTCGACAAGAGCACAGCAGGAAGGGCCTTAAGCAAATAATTCCAGGGAGGGCTACAAGGCAAACATTCCCGAGAGGTCGCGTCTGATGTCCCCCTCTGTATTTGGTACGATACCTGACTGGTGGGTGATGGTTACCTGGTGCAGAGTGATTGGCTGCCTGCGCGCAGACCTTGATGTAATATTTTAAACCTATTGGATAGTTATGCGCTGGGCTTTTCTGTAGCGGGGGAATTATTCCTTAAAAGATCGTCCCTGGAAGGGCTCGGGGCTCTTAGCCACTGACCGCTTGGGGTCACGCTATGAGCCCGAGTATACTCGCTTATTAATAAAACCCTTGCTTTTGCATAGGACTTGGTCTCTCAGAGTTTTCCTTGGTAGGTGCAGCGTTCCTAGGCTCCCAGTCAGTCACCCCATCGGGTGGCCAACCCTTACATTTGGGGGCTCGTCCGGGATCCGGGAGCCAAGGACCCCACCTGCCTCGAAAGCACCCTGACAAGACCATCCTGGGTAAGTGGACGTCCTAAGTCTGATTCTGGGTGCCGGCTTCTGTAGTGACTGTCGGATCGAGGGGTCGGTAGGGCGTGAGCCTCACCCACTCTCTCCCGACTGTGGTGGATAGACGTGTCCTAAAACCACAGGTCACAGCCCTGGGGGACGCCCCAGTGGTGGTGGAGATCCGGGGATACCCGGACTTCTCCGTCTGGCGGGAGGAAGGTGCTGCAGCGTCCTCCCAGGTCTGGCGGGAGGAAAACGGTACCGCTTCCTCCCAGGTCTGGCGGGAGGAGAGCAGTGTCTTTCCTCCCAGGTCTGGCGGGAGGAAAACGGTTTCGTTTCCTCCCAGGGTCTGGCGGGAGGAAAATGGTTTCGTTTCCTCCCAGGTCTGGCGGGAGGAAAGCGGTTTCGTTTCCTCCCAGGTCTGGCGGGAGGAAAACGGTTTCGTTTCCTCCCAGGTCTGGCGGGGAGGAAATCGGTGTCTTTCCTCCCAGGTCTGGCGGGGAGGAAAGCGGTGTCCTTTCCTCCCAGGTCTGGCGGGAGAAAAGCGGTGTCTTTCCTCCCAGGTCTGGCGGGAGGAAAACGGTTTCGTTTCCTCCCAGGTCTGGCGGGAGGAAATCGGTGTCTTTCCTCCCAGGTTGTTAGTGAAACTGTCAGGTTTTTACCAAGCTCAAATCAACCCCCTAGACCCTTGCCTCTGTCGTGTCTGTGGAAAACTCATTTAGGTGTGTTATTGTAGTTCAGTGTTCTTCTGTCTCTTCTGACTTTCTTACTGTACCCTGAATTTCTCTCTCCTGCCTCACTGGCCATGGGGCAGACTCCTTCTACTCCTCTTTCTCTGACCTTTTATTCAGCAGAATGGCCGACTCCGTCTGGGGGAAGGAGACACGAACGCCTCCTTCCTCCTTCCAAGTCGAGAGTGAGAAAAGTCCGGGTTCGAGTCCCGGCCTCAGGGTGAGTCCTGAGAAGACCTAGGTTTGTAACCCAGAAACAGCAGGTTGGCGCCCAACACCGAGGATTCTCTTGAGCTCATCACAGCAGTCTAAGAAAACCTGTTCGAACAAAAATTCCAAATCCGGATTGTGAGAGTGGTGAGTGTGGGGTGAGTCTGAGTGAAAGGAGGACCGGTCCGTGTGATTGAAGAGAGTGTGAAACTGTGTGAAGTAATCTCTGTCCTATTTGTAATTGTGACCTGTGTATGTTTGGTTATTGACATCATGTACCCCAAAGAATTGCATTTCTCTCCCCTTCCCGCCTCACATAAGCTACCAGTGAGGTATTTTGGCTACTGCAGCAGAACATTGCAGTGAGTGGCTGCGAGGAGTTCCACCAGAAGAAGATAATCAGTGAAAATCTGCAAAGAAGGTATGCTGCCCCCTCGGAAATCTCTAGGGGGAACAGGGGAGGAATGTTATAACCTCTGTGTGAGTGAGTGTGTGTATGAGCACCCTGATGGGTCTTCCTATCAGGCGTGAGTCTGTGGCTCCACGACCGGCACCCTTAAGGTCCCACAAAGGTTATGGAGCCCGAGTGGGCTGTCTGCTAGGAAGAACATATGGTCTATGGTGGCGCTGACCTAGTGGTCAGCCGCAAGTCACAACTGCTGAGTCCACTACGGCTAAGTTCTTCACCAGTAGACAAGCAACTGAATGGTCTCTGTAAATCGGTACCCTCTCCTTTGTCTGTCTCAGCGTCACCTGTGGAGCTTGCATGGGAGGAACGGGAGGAAACTCACTAGTGAAAGATTCTAGGAGACCATATTTCAGCAGTCCTTTTCCCTTTCTCCCCTTACTAGTGAGAGAAATGGCTAGAGCACACCTGGAGGTCAATTAAAACGTAAACAAGGTCTCTAGCAGCTTTTGCCCCAGGCAAAGAAAAAAAAAGGGTAAAAGGCTAGGAAGGAAAACCTCTCACCAAGACAGAAAGGCAGAATCTAGTAAGAAATGCAGCAAACATCAGCAAGGCCACAGAAGGTAGCAAGCAAGCAAGACAGAACTCTTCTTCTCCCGATCTCTTGGAAGCCCATGGCAGGTTAGGTCCAGCTCCACACACAGGTTGTGGTCGTGGTGGATGCCCGGAGGGCCCCAGGGACACCTGTAGTAATGCGGAGATCACTGATCGAGACGTCCAGAGCGTGATGATTCTCTGAATTAGTGGCCAGCATGTGAGGGGTTAGAGTCCCCTCTGGAGTGGCCAGTATGGGAGGGGTTAGGGTCCCCCTTGGGTTGCTTGTTAAAACAGTGAACCTCCAAAGCGTCTTAAGGACCTTTGCAACAACACGTGGCCTAAATACCGGCTAGAACACGGGAAAATGGCCAGTAAATGGCAACTTGCATTATTGTTTGCTGCATGTGTGTCTCAGAAGTAAGGGAACCAGGATAGGACCCCACACCAACTGCACAGGCAGAAACCTAAGGCTTCAGTCTAGCCTCCAACTCCACTGCCACCTGTGGAGCATGCAAAAGCTTTTAGGAGGCGAGGGCTGCTGCTGCTGTTAAGGAGCCCCTCCACTCCTAGGGTCACTTCAGGCAGCTCGGGCTTCACCCTCATGAATCTAGGCTTCCTAGAGAAGAGAACTCAGGGGTCCATCTATCTCTACCCCAGAATCCGGCCCAGCAGGATGCACTCAGAGCTGAGCCTCTTATCATTCCAAACCTGCTAGACCCGCCCAAGAGTTTCCCTAAGGAAGTGGCTAAGAAAGAAGCTGGCAGAGTGAAGGTCCGAGCACCCTTCTCAATAAGCTTCAGTAATGCAAGCAACAGCTAGGAACGTTTTGAAAAGATATTTCAAGTTTATAAAGGAAGTTCTATTTCTAACCTTTGCCTTAAGTTCATCTGAAATAACCAATAACTTTATCCAACTGTTGCACGCAAAAAGCGGTAGCACAACAGGACCTGCGCAGATGAGCACCGGCTGCTGACCTTAATTACCCGATAGGCTTAACAGCAGTTTTTCCTTAACAGGTCCAGTACAGAATTATCAAACCAGAGGAGGCACGAATGTGGTAATTAATTTCAAAAGGGTATTAATGCAGTAATTCAATTTACAGGTTTTTACAGCCTAACCTGTCCTCACTAACATCTATCTCCAGAGACTGGACATCGTAACTAATTTTAACTTTCTTTACTATGCCTCTAGCTAGCAAAAGTCACTAAGGTACATTCAGAACTTAAAACTAGAAATTAGAAACTAGAAAAGCTAAAAATAGTGGCATAAAGTTTACAACTTAATTCGGCCATAATCTAGGTGGCCGGTTTTTCAACAAAAGCGCTTTCTTGACCCATGCTTCGCGTAGGAAAAAAAAAAAAAACGGTAGGGGACAGAACCAGGCCAGGGCGAGGTCCAAACCGGTGGAGCAGGGCTATTTGCCCTGGGGACTGCCCTTCCTTTCTCAGTCTCTCAGTTTCCTCTACCTTTCCAAAAGGGTCAAATCATAACTAAAGATCAATCGATCAACTGTATATATGTGTGTGTGCGACGTGCGTGTGTGGTGGCCATCAATTGTTTGCAGTTGTCTTGTCTGTGTAAAACGTTAAAGTGCTAAATGAAACCAACTTAAAATCAAGAGCAAATTGCTAAGCCAGGGATAGGCAATGTGTTCCAAACTGAGTATTAAGCAAAAAAAAAAAAAAAAAAATGACATGTTCAATCTAAATCTTATGGTAAAAAAATTAAAAGGTCTAATTGTAAAACCTTTTAAGCGTTCCTGATCCCTGAAATTCTCTCTGCTCCCGAACTTGTGCTGTTTAGAGAGGGTGGGAGCTAGAGCCAGAGTCAGCAAAGAGATAAGAACTTTGTAAGATAGTGCAGAGCTTTACCTCATAAGTTTAGGTTAAATTCTAATGAGAAATTAGGCCGCTTTTGAAAATTAACTAAGGTACAAAAACTGTTGCAATTAAATCAAAGAAGGTCTTGTGTTTCATGAAAAATTGGTAGTTCAAATGTTGTTTATGTTGGTACATAGTCGTTTTATTTCTGCAATAGGGTAATCACCTCAGCCTAATAAATCTGGTAGAATTCCAGAGCAGCCCTTGCTGGAAAAAAAAAAAAATAGGGTGAATCTCTTTAACATTCAAGGAGCTAAAAATGTTTGTTTAAATTTAGTGGCCTCTGAACATAAAAAAATTAAAATAGAAAAAGTAAATAACAGCAATCAGTATTTCTTTTTTCAGGCTTTGTTTCTAATCTGCCCAGTATGTGTTATTATTGAAATAGCTTTAATATATGTAAGCTTTGTCATCAGGTATCGACCTAGTCTTGAATTGAAAGTCTTAGTTATTCACAAGTGTAAAATCTTTATTGTTACTAGGTAGTAATCTTTTGGGTATTTTAACTTTGCATTGTTTGTGATCCTAAAAACTGGAATTCTAAAAATAAAATTTTAAATGTTTTCTGGATAATTTCTAATATGAAGTGAACCTTTGCCAAGCATAAATTTAAAAGAACTTTGTGAGTGTGTCAGCCTCTTGAATATGTATGGAACTGATTTAATGTTTTAAAGTAGTTTTTGCTATGCTAGATGAAATAATAATTAGCAACCTGTTTCCAAATTTGGGAGATTAATTTGTATTGAGCTCTGTAAAATAAGGAAGCTAATACCTTTAGGGTGTAACTATAAGAAGTCTAGATAATACATTTTAAGTAACAGAAAGATAATGAATGGAGATGTCTGTGGGAAAAAGGAAGGAATTCTGTTAAAGTGAAGGCCTGTTTTTACAGAAAAGTTACAGGACAGAATAAATGTAAAGGAATGTGTAGAAGGTCAGAGAATGTTGAGTAAACAAACTATGAAACTCTTTTCTGAAGAATTGTTCTAGTACCTTTTTGGTAAGATCTATGGAAAAGACATTAGACAAACGGTATGGACTCCTGTTACAGTGCTCCTAAAAATTAGTAATTAGGGTTTTGACATGAAATTAAATAAGTCACACAGGATACTGTTAAACTGCTCTATTTCAACAGGACTTTATGCTTCTTTTAAGCAGTTCCAACAGCAAATTGGTGTATTGCACTTCGTTGTAAGTAAAATGTAATATATGCTTTTCTCTCTTTACACCTTCAGTATGTTTTTAATGGTTTACGGCACTGTGTTGGTTTGCATAAACTCAAACACAATATTTCCTCTCTGTAATAGGGCCTAGCCCTCTTGCAGACAGGAAAGGCAGTATGGGACCCCAAGGCCCTCTTCCAGGGAAAATAGAAGTCAAAGGGATTGGTCTAAATGACAGAAGCATGTAGTTAACAGGTACAGCTGCAAGTACCCTACAAACCTCAGGGAGACCCTAGAGGCTGGCCGGCTGAAGGAAGAACCGAAAATCATCTCTGCTGTGAAGAACAAGGAATCTGCCAATCTGTGGTGACTGACAACTGCCTGGGCCATGCAACAAGGACAGCTGCTGCAGAAGGGAATGGCTTCAGCCCCAAAGAGGGATGTTGTCACGCTCTGCTCAACCCAGTGGAAGAGGCCCGAGGTCACCTGTAGCTCATCATGGAACCTGATCTTCATGGCCAAGCCTAGAGGTAGCCCTGACGTAACAGGTAGAGACATTAAAATACCATGATTGGTGTTGGCATGCTCTGTCTCAGCCAATTCCCAGGACTTCTTAGTAGTAATGGGGTACCCTAAGTGGAGAGTTCTCCAGTCTTGCTGTGTTTATGCAAAAGAACCAGTCAGGTTTATTAAGTCATTTGACAAATTTAAAGTAAAGGTGGAGAGAAAACCATATTTCTATAACTTTTGTAAAGATCAGATTCTAAATCTACAGAAAGGTAATTAAATAAATGTATCCAAATAGGCTTGATTTAAAGGTAACCCCATGGCTAATCCAGTTGCTTAAGTTTGCTAATAGGCCAAGGGTTTTCAAGTTAGCATCCAAATTGGTTGGATGTTTATTCTTAGTTCTATAAGTACACAGTCATTTGAAGATTCTAAGATTCATAAGGATTTTAAAAGTTTTTAATTCTTAAGCCATCATGGTACCAATACCTCATCCAGTAACATTAGGGAATAACAATTGTCCATGGGAAGGGACAAAACAGGGCAGTTTAGAGTAACTCAGAACTGTGTTTTATGTGTCATAAATCTTAAGAATCGACAGTTTGACTTTGTGCAAAAATTCAGATGATCAGCATATAGTCATCTATTGGTTCTAACACATTCAGTGAGAGGGGCAAGGCTTTTCTATGTTGTACAAAAAGCCAGAAAGGTGACTTGGTGTTTCTATAAGAAAAATCTGGACACAAAATGTTTGCTTCAATTTTGTGTTACCTTAACACTGTGTTTTCTAAAACAGCAAAGTATTCTGCCCTCACTAGGGCAAAGAGGGACTTTTTACTCCTCCGGGGCCTAATCATTTCTAAGTAATGTTCTTAGCCTAATTGATCTGATCTTTTCTTGCAGATAATAATAACTTCAGAAAATCTGATCCATTCATTGCATTGCATGGGACCCATTTGAAGATTTCACCCCTTGGACAGGCAGGGTCTACAGTCCCTTTGTCAGCATGAAGCAGCTCCAGAAGATGGACCTTCACCCATTTTCCCTTAAAAAATATAAGGTGGTGAAATCTCTTAAAAAATATATATGATGTGATAGATTGACAGGAAAGGGCCCCGTGGCAGTGAAGCAACCTAGTCTAGGAAAAGTGCTGCTTCTACGCAGACCACTCTGGGATAGTGAAGGAAGTGCGAAGAGAGTGGTTGGAGTCTTGGTTTGTGCAGTCCCCTGACTAACTACCTTGCTTTCAGCCCTAGCCGGGCCCCTCATCATATTCTTATTGATTTAACAGTTGGGCCTTGCCTTCTTAATAGGCTACTCGCGTTCATCAGAGACCGGGTGGGTAAAGTCAAGTTGTTAGTACTCAGGCAACAGCATCAGGCCCTATGGTGTAAAGGTCTCTAATGGTCTCTAGGATTAGAGAACCCCCCATAAGAAAAGGGGGAATGAAAGAATGGCCCCTCACCCACAGAACACAAAGACAGGAACCAGAGGTAACTGATAAAATGCCAGAGGTAACTGATAAAATAATGGCTCAACGGAAAGTAACTGATAAAATGATAGTTCGACAAGAGCACAGCAGGAAGGGCCTTAAGCAAATAATTCCAGGGGAGGGCTACAAGGCAAACATTCCCGAGAGGTCGCGTCTGATGTCCCCCTCTGTATTTGGTACGATACCTGACTGGTGGGTGATGGTTACCTGGTGCAGAGTGATTGGCTGCCTGCGCCGCAGACCTTGATGTAATATTTTAAACCTATTGGATAGTTATGCGCGGGCTTTTCTGTAGCGGGGAATTATTCCTTAAAAGATCGTCCCTGGAAGGGCTCGGGCTCTTAGCCACTGACCGTTTGGGGTCACGCTATGAGCCCGAGTATACTCGCTTATTAATAAAACCCTTGCTTTTGCATAGGACTTGGTCTCTCAGAGTTTTCCTTGGTAGGTGCGGCGTTCCTAGGCTCCCAGTCAGTCACCAATCAAACAAAAACCAGAAATCAAAATTCTTAGAAAACTAATATATTGAACAAATTAGTGAGGAACGAAATCAATAAACAAAGTTTCATTTTTATATAAAAACAATAAACTAACAGAAAAAATAAATTAAAAAAACCTTAAAGTAGTATCCAAAACATCAAGTATATAGGAATCAATTAAATAAGGGTGTAAGATACTTAAATATTGAAAACTATAAGTTGTTATTTAAATAAAGAGAAGATACTAGGAAATGAAAAAAAAATCTTCATTTGCAGACTAGAAGGGCTAACATTGTGAAAATGGACATTCTATCCAAGGCACTATACATTGTAAATATATCACTATCACTATCACTATCTTCCCGCTCATCACCTATTTGCTAGAGCGGGCACCAGTAATATCTCCATATGTCCTGTCTCATGCTAGTAGAACCCAAAGGCATCCGCTTGCTCCAGAAACATAAAGAGCCTCAAACCATTATATTAGATCATGGGAATGACCTAATATAAATGTCACTGGTATTTGGCATATCAAATACTACACAAGCAGCTTGCAAGGCTGCCGTGCGGTGGCATACTCTTGTAGTCACCTCTAAATATTTATTGTAAATATAATTTTATTAAATTTGAATGAATTTCTTCGGGACTTAGAACAACTTTACTAAATCTTTATAACTTGATCACTTGACATCCTGTTATTTATCCATTTGCTTGAGCAGGCGCCAGTAATGTTTCCATTTGACCCTATCACGTGCCAGTGTAGCCCAATGGCATCTGGTTTCTTCAGGAATACAAAGAGCCTCAAACCGTTTGTTCAGGGTGTTGATGAAGAAGTCTGACCATCTTGTCGGTGGGCGACCATGTGATGTTTTGACGTCCCATGGATCCCGTCGGTAATGGCTCTAGTCCAGTGGACATCTTCAAATCGCATCACATTACATGTCCAGCCCATCTGATTTTCAATGCCTTGGCAAATGAGACAGTGTCCCTGATTCTGGATCATTGACAGAGGTCGGAACTCCTAATTCCTTCTCTTGAGTGAGGAGCAATATTTCAAGCATAGCTCTCTTTTGGAGACCTGAGTAGTGTTCTCATCCTGCTTTCATAGGGTCCAGGTCACTGAGGCATATATTAATGAAGGTAGAACAGTGGAGTTGAAGACATGTGCCCCAAGCCAGAGGTTCTCTGTCCTTTTAGCTGTTTCTTCAATGCTTTTGAAGGCAATCCATGCCACTCTCTTCCTCCTGTGCAGCTCAGATTTTAGGTCATTCATCATGTTGACTTCTCAACCTAGGTACACATAATTGCTGCATTCAGAGATGTTTGTTCCATTGAGAGTTAATGGGGCCTCTGGAACTCGTTCATTTTTCATGAACATAGTTTTGTTGAGATTCAGCTGTAGAACTATCCTTCCACATTCTCGGTCGAAGTCAGCCAGCATTTGTGCTGCTTGGCTAATGTTTGGTGTTACTAGAATGATGTGATCAGTGAAGCAGAGGTGGTGTAGTTGTCTTTACTAAATCTTTATTAAAACATAAAATTCACCAAAGTGCAATGGTCAATCTGAGACCATGAAAAAGCAATTAATGGTATCACATATACTGGTGTAAAATCATACATTAAAAGATATAGTCATCACAACATCATAATGAAATAAAATGGACTTTCCGAACAATATAACACAATGGAGATCCTAGAGATCAAATATCAGATATATTAATTATAGATAAAGAAATGAAGTATATTAAGAAATGAAGGGAAGCATTTTCAGTAAATTGTGCTAGGAAAACTGAATAATCATATACAAACAAATTACTGATATGTAAATCATGTCATACCCTTTTTTAGTTTTTTTTATTTTTTATTGTTTTACAATTACAAAGAAATACAATTAAAATTCATATTTTGGTTTTGGTCATACAGTGTTCCAGCACCCATCCCTCCACCAGTGCCCATCTCCCAATACCAACGTCCCGGTTCCCTCCCCCTCCCCCAGCCCTCCTCCATGGTAGGTTCTTTATTTCTTTCCCTTTCTCTCTCTTTCTCTTTTCCTTCCCTTCCAGACTATGGATTACAGAACATACATTAAGGGGTTGCCATGTGTATCTTTTTGCCTATGTTTAATGCTCATTTCTAGGTTGGCATTAGTACCCTCGACAATTGTTAGCACACTGTTCCATTTTCTGTCTTACCTAGCCTCTGACTCCCACACGTTTGTGATAATTTCCACCTTTGACAAGACCTCCTGATATGTTTCACTTGACCTTGGATATTGGTATCATACCCTTTTTATGAAAGTTAATTCAAAGCAGATTATAGGTTTTGAGATTCAACTAAAATCCACACAATACATTGAGAACCACATAAACATAACTCTTCAGAATATGGATCTTGGATATCTTCAATGATTTGACTTCAATGACAAAATAATGGAAACAAATATAAATAAATTTAAATAAATCAAATTATTTTTGCAATGCAAATTAAACTAGTGCTTAAATTAACATACACCTGTCACAGTGGGAAAAATCATGCTATACATCAGATTAAGGTCTAATATGCATATATATAAAACACTCCCAAATTAACAAATATTTCCATGAGCAGAGAAAATGAACACTCTACCCTAAATAGGTTATATGAAAAAAATTATGCATTGTCATTTTGCAATAAATGAAAATCAAAGTGACAAGCATTATGTCATACCAGTGAATGTGGCATAAATCAAAAAGAATGGAAACAACAAGATTTTGTAGGGATAATATAGTGAAAAGAGAACATCTTTTATTAATTTTAGGAATATGAAATACAGCCTCTGTGGAAAAATTTAGGAAATTTAACTTAAGTGATAATATAGAGTTTTCAACTTTTCTGTGTCTACTACCAAAATTCAGTCATTAATGAGAAAAGATATATGTGCACTATATTCATTGCAGCACATAGAAACAATATCTAGAAATTCAAGAAGCTAAAATATTCTCTGGCATGTGAAAGAAAAAAGAAGATAGCATATTATAAATTTTAAAAGTATATAAAATTTTCAGTTTGTTGAAATTTGGTTGGGCAGTACACCATCATGTTGAGTGAAATAAATCAGCGGAGGAACAAATACTGCATGATCTCTCTCATCCACATTATATAGAGAAGCCAAACAAGTAACTAGACAGTATCAAATGATGATAAATTTGGTCTTTGATTGTAAAAGTGAGATCCACAAGCACAAGATTTAGAAAGGAGAGAGGAAGGAGCAGATTAAAATGGACTAAAGGACAGCATGGTGGTCTTGGGAACTTTGTGGTGAAGTTTTTGATTTGGAACCTGTCACAAAGAGGCTTCTGTGAAACATCAGGAGTAGATCTCGGGGTGAAAGAGCTAAGGATGTGACCTCTATTGCAATAAAAAAAAACCCACAAACTTTCAACACTAAAAAAAAACAGAATATCAAAAGGCAGTACTGACAGTTATCGATGGTGAAATTGGATGGACAGACCCAGGGCAAGCCTTGAGTAACTCCCGAGGCTCAAAGGGACAAGCTAAGTTTCATAAGAAGTATAAGTTAAGCTGAGGGTCATGGAACAGACTTCAACATGACCTAATAATAAACATCTGATTTACTGCTCTGTTGGGTTTAGGAAAACTAACCTGACTTGAGGACTCTAGTTTGGAATATACAGCAAGATGTCCCTACGAAAGGCCACCCTTTATCATGAAATGGAAGAGAGAGGGTTAGTAGATATACAGGGCTCTTCATACCCCAAAAAGCTGAATGCACATTTTTCCTCTAGTGTGCCTGATACATTCTCCAAAATAGACCACATTTGGGGACACAAAGCATACCTCAATAAAATTAAGAAGATATACATTGTATTAACTACTCTTTCAGACCATCATGCACTGAAAACAGAAGTGAATCACATACATAAATGAAGAACTATATCAAACACCTGGAAACTGAACAGCTAACTTCTGAACAATCAGTGGGTCATAGAAGAAATCAAAGTGGAAATAAAAAGATTCCTAGAAACAAATGAAAATGAAGACAAAACTAATAGAACTTATGGGACACAGCTAAAACAGTACTAAGAGAAAAAATTTATAGTTCTGCAAGTGTTTGTCAGGAAGGAAGGACCCACATAATAATTTGACTTCACAGCTTTATTTATTTTCTTTTTTTTTTTTACTTTTTTTGGGCCACACTTGGCAATGTTCAGGAGTTTCTCCTGGCTCTGCACTCAGGAATTACTCCTGACGGTGCTCGGGCGACCATATGGGATGCCGGGGATCGAACCCGGGCCAGCACGGGCGGGCCATGTGCAAGGCAAATGTCCTACATGCTGGACTATCGCTCTGGCCCCCTATTTATTTATTTATTTATTTTCTATTTTACTTATTTTTATTACTTGCTCTTTGGCTCACACCCAGCAATGCTCAGGTATTACTCCTGGTGGTTCTCAGGGGACCATTTGGGATGCCAGGGATTGAACCCAGGTCAGCCACATTGCAGACAAATGCCCTCCCCATTGTACTATCATCCCAGCCCTGACTCCGCAGCTTTATTTCAAAAAATGACCAACAAAACGAGCCTCACCAAGGCAGAAAAAAGGAAATAACAAAACTTAGAGCAGAAATCAATGTGCTAGAATCCCAAGAAACAGTCCAAAATATCCATGAAACCAAGAGTTGGTTCTTTGAAAAATAAACATGATTGACATATCACTTGCAAAACTCACAAAGGGAGAGAGAGAGCTTTAATAAATAGAATCAGAAACAAAAAGGGAGAGAACATAGCAGAAATCACAGACATTCAAAATAATATCAGAGATTACTTTGAGAGTCTGTATGACACAAAACAAAAGAATCTAGAAGAAATAGACAGATTTTTGGATTCCTATAACATCCTATAACAGGTTGAACCAAGAAGACTTGGAAACCTGAACATGCCTATTACTCTCAAGGAAATTGAAATGCAATCAAAAGTATTCCTAAACATAAAAGGCCAGGTCCAGATGGATTCACTAATGAGTTCTCCAAACCTTTAAAGAATACCTATTGCCAGTCATTTTCAAGCTTTTCCAGGAAACTGAGTCTAGAGAGACAATTTTAAGTTTATCTATAATGTCGATAAATGTCTATATCTCTTACTGTGTTTATACAAAATTATTATAAATATCATTAAGAAGTAAATGTAGAGATGCTTCCTGTTTTCCCAGAGCCAGACTAAACACAAGGGGTAACCAGGACAGGAGATGGGGTTTGGAAAGGCCCATCTCAACAAAGACCCTGGCAACCTCAAGATTCCCATTCGTCACAATCACCAACATGCTTCAGGTCTGAATCCACTGCTCAGATGATCCCTAACCCATGACTGAAGCCATTGAAAACTTCAGGTATGCGGGTTTCTGTGACTGATCCCATAAATATTCCTATTTATAATTATTACAATTTTGTTTGAGCTATATTCATCTCTGTTCCTGGCTTACCCAAAATGCCTGGGCTTCTTGCACAGATCATACCTGAGTGCTTGGGAGAGCATATGTGGTGTAGGGACCAACCCAGATCATCCAGTCACATGAAAAGCAAGTGCTTTATTCCAGTATTATAACTTGACCTTAGGTACATATATTATGCAAATTTAGAAAATAATTTTCTGTTGTATGTATCACTGTCTCACTGTTCATCATCGATTTGCTTGAACGGGCACCAGTAACATCTCCATATGTCCTGTCTCATGCAAGCAGAGCCCAAGGGCACCTGCTTGCTTCAGGAACATAAAGAGCCTCAAACCATTCCATCAGGTCATGGGAATGAGGCTTATAATTGTTACTGGTATTTGGCATATCAAATATGACACGGGTAGCTTGCCAGGCTCTGCTGTGCGGGTAGCATACTCTTGTAATCATCTCCAAATCCAGCATTTATTGATGAGCAGCAAGGCCACAAGCAGCCCGCGAGCCGGGCTGTGATGGGCTGGTCTGCTGGGTGGAGTTCTGACGAGGGGAAGTCCGGATGTGGAAAATTGAGGCCCTCATGGAGTGGGGTTTCATCTGGCTTGTTGCGAGGCTCTGCTGGGGTGGCGGGCCAGGGCTAGAACCCGCCATCCCTCCCAGGAGCCTCATGAGTGGCTGGGCACAGGGAGAGCCAGTAGCAGCTCTGCCCCGTGTCTGTGAGTCTCTGGATCAGCATACCTGGGCCGGATTGAAAAAAGACTGCTGCAGGGTGGATCTCGATGAGTCGGGCTTGATAGGCTGGTCTGCTGGGTGGAGTATGTATGTGACATATATCTTACACCAGAAGGTATATATCTCATATAATAGACAATGCTTTAAAAAGTAAGAGGAAAATACTCTTTTAGTGATTATTCTTTTACATGGAGAGAAATATGCTCTCTTGCTTCAACTCTTTTAACATTATTTTTCTCTTAGTTACTGGTAAACAATTCTGAGAGATTATTGCTTTGGACAGAATGATGGAAGTAGAACTGGTAGATTATATTCAACAAATTTTTTGCAGTGAGTTGTACTGTAGATAACTGTATATGCAACTATTTTCTAAGCACTTTGTTGGCACTAGATATTTTCTCATTCTAAATACTCCCCCCAGCCACCCCAATCATATGATCTGCTAGTGTGATAAAAGCTAGAGGTGGTCTGGGCCAAACTCTTATTTATTTCAGACTTTCCAGAGATTTTTCTTTAATTAATTTTCCAGGGTTGACGAGATATTGCTTCAGGTAATATGTTTGCCTTGCATTCAACTCACCCTGGTTTGATCCCTGGCACCAGTTGTGCTCCCAGAGCAAGGTCAGGAGTCATGTCTGTGCACAGAACTAGGAGGTAGTTGGAGTCTAATTGGTGTGGCCTAAAACAGACCGGTAAGAAATGTCTCTAATGTTATATGCTAGAGGAGCTAACAGAGAAGTAATAGATCCTCCAACACTTCTTGATTGCTACTGAGCACCTGGATCACCTGACCATTCCTTAAAATCAGAGAAAGTCACTCAAACATACAAAATATAGAAAGTACAGAAATACTCTCTATCTGTTGGTAGAGGTATGTAAAAATATCATGATTTCTTTGTGCACTCTATGACATAAAATTAATCTAATATCAATTAAGTCATTTGTCACAAGCTTACTATTAACTGGGTAATAAAAACTAAATTATCCACTTATCATATGACTTGTAAACATTTTATCTGCTTTTCTTTTTTAGGCTTTACTTATAGTCGCTTTGAAACTATAAGAATTTCTTAATATTGGTAGTTTTAGTTGTCTAATTGTCTCCTTTGTAGTTACATACTTCTCCTTAAGAATAATAATTTTGTTATGCATTCATAACAATATTGTTTTCTGTTTTCAGTTTTTTTTTCATTTTTCTTCTAAAGTTGTTCTTAGATTTAATTATATACCTTTCCAATAGAAAAATAAGTTTCTATATGTTTAAAGTTGGGACATTTTAAAAACTGACCAGAAAAATGGTTCTCCATTCTTTTACAAGTAGATGTAATGAGAGGAAAATGGCTCTCAAAGGTATAGTTAGTAATAGTGTTCTGGAAAAGAGATGAAAACATACTTGCCATAAAGTAAGGGGACGCTAAAGGGCAGCCTGACAGACACAATAGTTCTGTATCAAGTGGCAGCTTCCTGGCTGCTTTATGGATGTGCAGTCCACAAAGCAGCTGTGTTCTCTCATTTGGAGATGTTTTGTTCCTCTCTGGGAAGTGAGGACAGAGATGATTCCAAGGGTTTCTCATGCCCTATAATGGGTGAACATCTGCTTCTGTGAAGTAATTAAAGCTGGGTCTGGCCTCCTCATTCTGTTCTGGTTCTTTGCTGCATCAATCATGGACTTGGAGTCTCTGAAAATCTGTTCTATTATTCTCTTGAATAAGTCAGGGACATATGAAATCTACATGGCAGAAATTAAATTAAGCTGCTTTTGAGGATATTTTATGTGGAGTGTTCTATAGATGCTGATTAACCCTCTAACAGCTAATATTTATACTAAAATCTATTCAGTTCAAGAATGCTTTTACATTAAATAATTGTATATTTGGTATTTTACTAGAATTTACAGATATAAGTTAATTTGTTCTAAAGACTCTTGGAACAAAAAACCTTTATTAGCTGTTCAACTGAAACCCAAATATGAATATCTTTGTAATAGTCTCTCTTATGGTGATTTAATAAAAAATTTTCTGTATAAGACAGATTTCTTCTTTCTTTTATTGATCACTGTCACTGTCATCCCATTCATCATCGATTTGCTCGAGCGGGCACCAGTAACATCTCCATATGTCCTGTCTCATGCTAGTAGAGCCCAAGGGCATCTGCTTGCTCCAGGAACATAAAGAGCCTCAAACCATTATATTAGGTCATGGGAATGAGGTCTAATTGTTACTGGTATTTGGCATAACAAATACGACATGGTTAGCTTTCCAGGTTTGCCGATACTCATTAAAATTTTTCATTAACTTATATATTTTGTAATATCTATAGAGGTGTATTGATTACCATAAGTTAAAAACTGTATAGTAACAAGCTGATAATTATATAATTTGACCAATATTATTAGAAAAGTGAAAATTAAATATACTGTCACAGGCAACATTTTAGCTATTAAGAAGAGATCAAATTGATGGATTCATGTTGGCATTGATTCAATCAATATTTTATAGACTGAAAATTTAAAAATTCCCTTTTCATAGGTATTTTCTGAAGACAAATTCAAGTGCATTTTATGTTGTACTAGTGAAAAAGGAAACTAATTACACATAGAATGCAAATTATTAAGGTTATATATTATCTTTATTATTTAACTAAGATACAGATATACAGGGAAGAGCAACTACCAGCTCTCCCTGTGCTCTGTTGATCATGAGGCCTCCAGAACAAAGGCAAGTTCTGGCCTGGCCTGCAACCCCAATAGAGCCTCATAAGTAGTTAGAGGAATCCCCGCACCATGATAGCAGCCATTTTCAACATCTAGACTCCACAGCTCTTCAGAGCTCCACCCAAGATTAAAACTGATCTCAAGCCCAGCTTGTCAGAGTCCCACACTATAGAGAAACCTATTTCAAGCCCAGGTAAGCTTGAACCTGAGACACAGATACACTGGGAAGAACTGTTACTGGTTCTCCCCCATTGCCTGTGACCACTAAGTGGCTGTGCAGTTCATAAATAAAATGAACTGAGAGAAGACATACTGCGGAGAGTATCCCACCCACATAGTAGAGCCTGGCAAGTTACCTGTGTCATATTCAATATGCCAAGAACAGTAATGATGATGAGCCTCATTCCCATGACCTGAACAAATGTTTGAGGCTCTTGGTGTTCCTGTAACAAGTAGATGCCCTAGGTCTACACTAGCACACAGCAGGGACAAATGGAGACGTTATTGGTGCCCACTAGAGCAAATCGATGAACAATGGGAAGACAAGTGATACAAGTGATTTAACCATATTCTTTATAAATTACCTCAAATCATATTTCTAAGCCTGGGATTATAAATACAGAAGAGAAAATAGTTCATAGACAGAAACCCACCAAGACAAAATCTTCCAGCCCAGTCCATTGTGAGCTGGGCTATTTAGAGATATAGCCAGGTAAATGACCCTTTTGAAATGTAGATTTTTAGGTGGGCCTTTGGTTCAAGCTTCACAAAAGCCAGAGCTACCAGTGTCCTATTTGATATGCCAGATACCAGTAACAATTATAGACCTCATTCCCATGACCTGATGGAATGGTTTGAGGCTATTTATGTTCCTGGAGCAAGCAGGTGTCCTTGGGCTCTACTTGCATGAGACAGGACATATGGAGATGTTACTGGTGCCCGCTCTAGCAAATTGATGATGAATGGGAAGACAGTGATACAGTGATACTTTATACCAGCTCTCTCTCTCTCTCTCCAGTGTTTTACATAAGAGACAATCTTGGGATTAGTCCTTGGGTAACCTTTGTTTATATCTGCAATAGAGTGTGGCACTGCTCTTCTACACTCCATTTAGGGTTCTTTGTTGACATGACCCTCCCTGGATTACTTTGGTGTCTATAAGGGGGACTGACTTGAGGTCCCTTCTGCTTTTTTGCTTTCGACTTTTGGCTCTTCAGCTTTCAGTTTTTTGGCTCCTGTGGCTTTTGGCTCCTCTGTCTTTTGCTTTTGACTTTTGGCTTTTTGCTCTTTGGCCTTTTGCTCCTTCTTCTGGGTAGGACTCAGTTAGGGTGAGATACTCTCTCTTTGGTGGGAAACTTAGGCTCTTTTGTATGGTCTAAGTTCGGACCAGAGCTAGAGTTTGTTCATTATATTGGAGTGCTGTGGAAGAGCTTTTGTACTATTAAAAGCCTTTTTTGGAACTGCATCGGACTCGTGAGTTTTCATCTGTTCTCCCAGCATCCTCAGAAGTAGAAGAGAACTTCAGTCCTGACTCTGTCAGGGACCCCGGTGCCTTCCCGACATATAATATACATATGAGTAGAACACTGACCAAAGCAGTGAAACATAAAGTGAGTGAAGCTGCATTAAACTAAGAAGCTTCTGCCCCTCAAAGAAACAGTGCGCAAGATACAAATACATCCAGTAGAATGGGAGCAATTATTTTACTAGCACCCATCTGATAAGAGGCTAGTATTATAGATTTATAAGGCATTGGTAGAAATGCACAAGAAAAAAAAATCAACCCATTTTTTAAAGTCTCTGCTTTGGGTATCAGGGTGCCTCAGAAAAGGTATTTTGGAGTCTTTTTGTTTCTTCTATTTCCTGTAAGAGCATGAAAAAGATTGGCAGTAGATCCTCTTTAAAGGTGTAAGATAAATCACTGGTGAATCCAACTGGACCTGGGCTTTTGTGTTTGGGCCGAATTTTAATTACTGTTTAAATATCCTCAATGGTGACAGGCTTAATCAGGTATCATCTCACACCACATATACTGGCACATGTCCAAAAGTGCAAGAACAACTGGTGCTGGGGCAGATTCAGGGAGAAAGAGACTCTAATCAATTGTTGGTTAGAATGTTGACTTGCACAGAATTTTTTGGAAAACAATATGGACATTACTCCAAAAGCTAAAAATTGAGCTCCCATTTTACCCAGCCATACCATTCCTGGGAATGTACCCTGCAAAGCCAAAATCACACAGCAGAAATACCATCTGCACTTTTTTTTTGCTCTTTGGGTCACACCTAGCTATGTTCAGGGGTTATTCCTGGCTCTGTGCTCAGGAATTACTCTTGGTATTGCGTGAGGAACATGTGGGATGCTGGGGATCGAACCCAGGTAGGCTGCATGCAAGGCAAATGCCCTACCCACTAGACAATCACTCTGATCCCCCATCTGCACTTTTACTTTAATAGCAGCACTATTCACAATAACCAGACTCAAGAAACAACAAGAGTGCCTGAGAATAGATAACTGGATAAAGAAACTTTGGTACATCTACACAATGAAATACTATGCAGCTGTTATGCGAGTTATAAAATTTGCCTATAAATGGATGGACATAGATAGGACCATGCTGAGTGAAATTAGCTAGAGGGAATAGGACAGATATAGAATGACTGCATTTATTTGTGGGATACATATGTGTGCATATATACACATATATACATATATACGTATATGTGTATACATATACACATATATACATATATGTCTATAAGTGTGTACATACATATATGTTATATGTCTATATGTGTATACATATACATTATATGTATACATGTGTATACATACACATATTATGTATATGTGTATATATACATATAGGCATATATATATAGAGAGAAAACATGATAACAATATCCAAGACCAGGCAAAATCAAGCTTAGGAGGTCTTATCAATAGGTGGAATCCACCACAAATGTGTAGGAGTCAGAGGTTAGTTAAGAGAGGAGGGAAGATAATGCTAATAATCACGGACGGACATGACAATACTAGCCTAGGACTGAACATAGGCAAAGGGATACACATGATACCTCTAAATTTATGTATTGCAAAGCACAATGTGTAAGAGAAGGAAGAGAGAGAGAGGGGAGAGAGATGAAGAGAGAAAAAAGATAAAGAGCCTGACATAGAGGCAGGCTGGGGAGGGGAGAGGGAATCGGGGACATTGGTGGTGGAGATGGCACTGGTGGAGGGATGGGTGCTGGAACACTGTATGACTGAAAACCAAACACAAACATCTTTGTAATTGTATATTTCATGGTGGTATAATAAAATATAAAAAAAATCTAGCACAATCAAAATTTGGGGAAAAGAGATGAACAGAAACTTCCTGCAAGAAGAAATATAAATAGTCATAAGGAACACGAATTATTGTACTACATTGCTCTTCATCAGTAATGAAGGCAATGCAAATCAAAACAACAATGAGATATCTCACACTTCAGAGACTGGAACAGATTAAAAAAGGACAAGAGCAACTTGGCATGTATCAGGGGAGAAAGAGACTCTTGTCCATTAGATGTGGAATTCCTTTTTGGAAATCAGTATGAGCATTCTACAAAAAATGAACTTCCATGTAACCCAGCAATACTGCTTCTGGTCATACACCCTACTGGACCCCAAAAACTATGAAAACCATCTTCACTCCTATATTTATTGTAGAAATTTCACAATATCCAGGATATTTGGAGCTGAAAATAATTCCCCAATGTCACTCACCCCAGCTCACCCCACCCCCACCCCAGCTCCTTGTCTGGCTCCATACAAGGTAAATGTCCTCCCTACTGTACTATCGCTCTAGCCCCCCCAAAAAAGGCATTCATTTTTATATACTTTTTATTTTTTTAATTAAACCTTTTATTTGGAGGTGTTTAAAAGAGTTTACCTCCTGCTCGGCAAGCCTGGCAAGCTTCTCGTGTTGTATTTGATATGCCAAATTCCAGTAACACTATATTAGGTCATTCCCATGACCTAGTATAATGGTTTGAGGCTCTTTATGT
This sequence comes from Cryptotis parvus, assembly GCA_021461705.1. Classification (NCBI taxonomy): domain Eukaryota; kingdom Metazoa; phylum Chordata; class Mammalia; order Eulipotyphla; family Soricidae; genus Cryptotis; species Cryptotis parvus. The sequence continues at coordinate 34,219 of JAJIBD010000150.1, forward strand.
TCCTGTAGCAAGCCGATGCCCTTGGTTCTACTGGCATGAGACAGGACATATGGAGATATTACTGGTTCCCACTCTAGCAAATAGATGATCAACGGGAAGATCGTGATCGTGATCGTGATCATGGAATATAAAAATTCATAGTACAGGAATAGTAAATGGCCAAAAGAAGTTAAGCTTAATAGCTCAGTGAGATGAGAGTAATAGGATGGCAATGGTGAGGGAAAGGGTGAGGTGGTAAGAAATTTGTGTGCCAAAATGCGTACTCTGGAGCAATAGCAGCGAGGATAGGGCATTTGTCTTGCACGCAGCTGTCCGGGTTTGATTCCCTGGTATCCCATATGGTCCATGAGCAGTGCCAGGAGTAAATTTTGAGTGCAGAGCCAAGAATAACCCCTGGGCATTGCCATATGTGACACCCTCCAACAAAAAAAGCAAATAAATAAATAAAATAAAAGATTGCATATTCTGGTGTTAGAGTGATGCTGCAATTAGATTTTTATGCATAAAACCTTATCATGAACAAAAAATTTACAGTTGTAAAATCATAAATCCCCACCCTCCCAAAAATTTTTTAAAAAGTATGATAAAACATAAGGTTAGAAATAACGAATTAAAAATTAAAGCATTATTAATTATAGAAAAGAGTCAGTGAAGTTCATATTAGTGAATATCTAATATATCATCTACTCGTAGATAAATAAACCACTTAAAAATTTTTTAAACATTTTATTATACCACTGTGAGATATACAATTACAACGTTGTTCCCGTTTGGAGGTTTCGGTCACACAGTGTTCCAGCATCCTGCCCTCCACCAGTGCCCATCTCCCACCACCCATGTTCCCATCCTTCCTCACTCCCACGGCCTGCCTAAATGGCAGGTTCTTTATCTCCTCTCTCTCTCTCTCCCTCTCTCTCTCTTCCTTCTCCTACACATTGTGGGTTGCACTACATACACTTAGAAGCCATCATTTGCATATTTTGCCTGTATTTAATGCTCAGTTCTATGTTGGTATCAGACTTTTTGACATTTATTCACACATGTTCCCTTCTCTATCTTACCTAACCTCTGACTCCCACACACTTGTGGTAATTTCCACTTTTGGTAAGATCACCTGGTATATTTATGTCATGCAAATAAATGCAGTCATTCTATGTCTCTCTCTTTCCTTCTGACTAATTTCACTTAACATGATTCTTTCCATGTCCATCCATTTATAGGCAAATTTCATAACTTTATTTTTCCTAACAGCTGCATAGGATTCCATTGTGTAGATGTACCACAGTTTTTTTTATCCAGTCATCAGTTCTCGGGCATACTGGTTGTTTTCAGGTTCTGGCTATTGTGAATAGTGCTGCTATGAAAATAAAAGTGTGGTTTGTGTTTCCGCTGTGTGTTTTTGGCTCCCCAGGGTATATTCCCAGGAGTGGTATGACTGGGTTAAAAGGGAGCTCAATTTCTAGTCTTTGGAGGAATGTTCATATTGTTTTCCCGAAAGGTTGTACAAGTCAGCATTCCCACCAACAATGTATGAGAGTCCCCTTTTCCCCACATCCACGCCAGCACTTGTTGCTTTTACCCTTTTAGATATGGGCCAGTCTCTGTGGTGTGAAGTGATATCTCATTGTTCTTTTGATTTGCATTTCTCTGATGATTAGTGATGATGAGCATTTTTTCATATTCCTTTTGGCCATTTGAATTTCTTCCTTGTCAAAGTTTCTGTTCATCACTTCTCCCCATTTTTAATGGGGTTGGCTGTTTTCTTCTTATATAGCTGTACCAGTGCCTGATATCCTGGATATTAACCCTTATCAGATGGGTATTGGGTGAATATTCTTTCCCATTGTGTGGACTGTCTTTCTATCTTGGTCACTGTTTCATTCGAGGTGCAGAAGCTCTTCAGTTTCATGTAGTCCCATATATTTATATTTTCTTCTAGTTGCTTTGTTAATGGTGTTCACCTTGGAAGATGTCTTTAGCTTCAATGTCTTGGAGGATTTTTCCTATATTTTTTCAACGTACTTTATGGATTCAGGTATGATATTGAGATCCTTAATCCATTTTGATCTGATTTTTGTGCAAGGTGTTAGACACAGGTCCAAATTCATATTTTTACATGTAACTGTCCAGTTTTCCCAGCACCACTTGTTGAAGAGGTTTCCTTACTCCAGTTTGGGCTCTTTGCACCTTTATCAAAGATTAACTGATCATGTCTTTGAGGGTGGGTGTCAGGATACTCAACTCTATTCCATAGGTCCACAGGTCTGTTTTTATTCCAGTACCATGCTGTTTAAATTACTGCTGCTTTGTAGTACTGTTTGAGTTAGGAAAGGTGATGCCTCCCATCTTCTTCTTCCCAAGGATTGCTTTCACTATCCGTGGGGTTTTTATTCCATATGAATTTCAGGAGTGTTTGGTCAATTTCTTTGAAGAATGTCATGGGAATCCTTATAGGAACTGCATTGAATCTGTACAAAGCTCTAGGGAGTATTACCATCTTGACAATGTTAATTCTCCCCATCCATGAGCAGGGAATGTGTTTCCATTTTCTCGTGTTCTGTTTTATTTCTTAAAGTAGTGACTTGTAGTTCTCTTTGTATAGGTCCTTTACACACTTGGTTAAGCTGATTCCTAGGTATTTGATTTTCTGTGGCACGATTGTGAATGGAATCGATTTCTTAATATCCCTTTCTTCTCTTTCGTGATTTGTGTATAGGAAAGCAACTGACTTTTTGGGTATTAATTTTGTACCCTGACACTCTACTATACATATCTATTGTTTAAGAGTTTTTGGGTTGAGAGTTTAGGGTTCTCTAAGTATAATATCATGTCATCTGCAAATAATGATAGCTTGATTTCTTCCTTGCCTATCTGGGTGCCCTTAATGTTCTTTTTCTTCTCAGATTGCTATGGCGAGTACTTCCATTGCTATATTGAATAAAAGAGGTGAGATAGGATTTGTGTTCCTGATCTTAAGGGGAAGGCTTTCAATTTTTCCCCATTGAGAATGATACTCGCTGTGGGCTTTTGGTAGATGGCTTTGACTATCTTGAGGAAGCTGCCTTCAATTCCCATTTTCTGGAGGGTTTTAATCATGAACGGGTGCTGGATCTTGTCTAATGCTTTTTCTGCATCTATTGATAGGACCATATGGTTTTTATTTTTTCTCTTATTGATATGATGTATTATGTTGATTGATTTGCGAATGTTGAACCATCCTTGCATTCCCGGGATGAATCCTACTTGGTCATGATGTATGATCGTTTTGATGAGTCTTTGGATTCTGTTTGCTAGTATTTTGTTGAAGATCTTAGCATCTGTGTTCATCAAGGAGATTGGTTTGTAATTTTCCTTCTTTGTGTTGTCTCTCCCTGCTTTGGGTATCAGGGTGATATGTGCCTCGTAAAAAGCTTTTTTGGGTGTGTTTCTGTTTCTTCTATTTCCTGAAGAGCTTGAACAGGCCTGGAAGTAGGTCCTCCTTAAAGGTTTGGTAGAATTTGCTAGTGAACCCATCTGGACCTGGACTTTTGTGTTTGGGCAGATTTTTAATTACTGTTTTAATTTCCTCGATGGTGATAGGCTTATTCAGGTATTGGAGGTCTTCTTGTTTCAATCGTGGGAGGTTATAGGACTTCAGGAATTTATCCATTTCTTCTACATTCTCATGTTTTGTGGCATACAGATTCTCAAAGCAACCCCTGATGATCTTTTTGGATTTCTGTTTTTTCTGTTGTGATGTCACCATATTAATTTCTGATTCTGTTATTTTGGGTTCTCTCTTCCTCTGTCCTTACAAGTCTTGCCAGTGGCTTGTCAATCTTGTTTAATTTTTCAAAGAACCAGCTCTTGGTTTCATTAATCTTTTGGATTGTTTTTTTTTGTTTCCATTTCGTTGATTTCCTCCCTAAGTTTTATTAATTCCTTCCTTCTGCCTGGTTGGGCTTCTTTTGTTGGCCTTTTTTCTAATATTTTCAGCTGTGAAGTCAGGTTAATAAGTGAGCCCTTTCTTCTTTCCTGATGAATGCTTTCAGAGCTATGAACTTTCCTCTTAACACTGCGTTTGCTGTGTCCCACAAGTTCTGATAGTTGGTATCTTCATTGTCATTTGTTTCTAGGAATCTTTCGATTTCCTGTTTGATTTCTTCTATGACTCATTTGTTGTTCAGCACTGAGCTGTTTAGTTTCCAGGTGCTTGGTTTAGCTCCCTGCATCTGTGTATGGTTAACTACTATTTTCAGTGCATCGTGATCTGAAAAGATAGTCGACACAATTTCAATCTTTTTTTATTTTGTTGAGGTATGCTTTGTGGCTCAGTATATGGTCTATCTTGGAGTATGTTCCATGTGCACTGGAAAAAAATGTGTATTCAGCTTTTTTGGGATGAAAAGTCCTGTATATATCAACCAGCCTCTCTTTCTTCCATTTCTTCCTTCAGGTCCAGTATTTCCCTGGTGAGTTTCAGCCTCGTCGATCTATCCATAGTCGATAAGGCAGTGTTGAAGTCTCCGACTATTATTGTGCTACTGTTAATGTCTTCTTTGAGGTCTATTAATAGTCATTTTAAGTATTTTGCTGTCCCCTCGTTTGGCACATATATGTTTAGTAGTGTGATTTCTTCCAGAATACATACCCCTTAATTATTAATAAATTGCTTCATTGTCCCTTTTTAACCTTTTTCAGCCTGAAATCTATATTGTCAGATACGAGTATGGCCACACCCGCTTTTTTGGAGGGGTTGTTTGCATGGAGAATGGTCTTCCAGCCTTTGACTTTGAGTCTGTGTTTGCTCTGGTTATTCAGATGTGTTTCTTTTTAGGCAGCAGAATGTTGGATTCAGTTTTTTAATCCATTTTGCCACCCTGTGTCTCTTAATTGGTGCATTTAGACCATTGACGTTGAGAGAGATTATTGTCATTGGATTTTGTGCCATCTTTCTGTTTAAACTTGTTGTGGTTTTGGGTAGTCTTACTTTACAATAGACCCTTCAATCCTTCTTTTAGAGTTGGTTTTGAGTCTATGAATTTCCTGAGTTGTTTATCCATGAAGTTGTGTATCTTTCCTTCGCATCTGAAAAGTAAGTCTAGCTGAGTAAAGAATTCTTGGTGAGGCCTGCATTTCATTGAGTCTTTTCACAATATCCCGCCATTGATTTCGGGCTTGGAGTGTTTCATCTGAGAAGTCTGCTGTAAATCTCAGGGATGCTCCCTTTGTATGTGATTTCCTTCTTTGATCTTGCTGCTTTCAGTATTCTATCTCTATCGCTTTTTTTTTCATTTTAATAAGGATGTGTCTTGGAGTATTCTTATTGGGGTTTCTTTTAGCTGGTATCCCTTCGGACCTCCTGTATCTGGGAGCATGCTTTCTTCAGTTCAGGGAACTTCTCAGCGATGATGGCTTTGACAGTATCTTCTTCACCAGGGTTTTCTTCTTGCCCTCTGGGACGCCAATGATGCATATGTTGTTCCTTTTTGGCTTCATCCCGATTTTCTCTGGTAGTCTGTTCATTGATTGTGGGTCTTTTCTCCATCTTCTGGTGTTGTCTACAGAATCTCTGAACCTCATATTCGAGATCACTAATTCTTTCTTCAATAGCTGTTACTCTGTTTTGGAGGCCTTCTCCTGTGTTTTTCAGTTCACTTACCTCATTTTTAATATCTGCCATTTCTGCTTGTACCGTGGTCTGAAATGTACTATTTTCTGCTCTCATGTCCTCCTGTATTTTATTGACTTTGTATTCCATTTTATTTCCTTCTGCATCTTTAACAGTTTCTTCTCAAATTCCTTTTTAGAGAGGTTATATAGCTCATCGGTATTGCTTGACTCATCTGTATTAGTGACTTCAATCATAGAGCTTGAAGGACTTCTGCGCTGCTTTACTATAATGACTATCGTAGGTTGAAAATGTGTGTTCTGGGTGACTAGTCAATATAGTTAGTAGGTGCCTGAATTACTTTGCAGCTAGGGACATATAGCAAAAAGTGTAGGGGCAAATGCTCAGTAGTATCTCAGGTAGATAGACAAAACTTCGCAGTACGCTAGTGCGCCAGCGCTGTTTTGGATTTTGGGGTGTCGGTGGGTGGTTCTGGAGTCAGGGGTCGGGGTGGGGTTAGTGCAGTGGAAGGTCCGAGGAAGCTGGGTGGGGCTTGGTCCCTCCCTCAAAGTTTCAGCCCTTTATCCTGGAGCGGAGTGGCTCAGGGGGTTGCCATGGCGGAGGAACGCACCTGGTGGGAAGAGCGCGGGATCTGCTGGGCGTCGGGGCTGGATGGCGTCCAACCACTTAAAAATTTTTACACCTAAACGTATTTTGTTGAACATAGGTTAAAAAACAGAATTTAAACACTATAACGCAAATGCTGAATTTTCCACATTTGGGTTGATGCAATAATACAGCTACTGTTCTTGCAAACAGCCAATCTGGATTCAATACCTGACACCCCATATGGTACTCTGAAACTTCCAGAACCACAAGGTATGGTCCCAAAATAAAACAAATAAAAACAAAATGGATAAAATTACATCATTACTGATTGCTGTCATGTTATTGGTTTAAACCTGAAAATCACTACCTATGAGGGTCCAGTGATGTTGAACATAAAAGGTTCCCTAAATCTGTCTCCTCCCATAGATGCTCTAAATGCACAGCTATACCCAGAGTGATTTCCTGTAGAACAATATAAAGACTCCTGCACATTAAACGTTGTGAGAAAACACCCATGTATAGTGGGTAGCAAGGCTGACACAATCTGTGTTAACTTTCACTGCCAGCACTGCAGCATACAAAGAAATGAACCTTCAATTCCCAGCTATCCTGCACTGCAAGGTTTGAACAGAAAATTAAATACCTCAACTTTTAATATGACTGCTTGAGTGATACGTGCCTAAAAATACTGAGCTCTAAAATTCAGCAGGATTTGCTTTCACAAGTTCCACGAAACTACCAGATAAAAAGAAAGAGATTTTCATGGACACATGAGCACCTGCTGTGCTTTGCTGCCCTGGATATAGTACCAAAGTGAATGAGCAAGATGTTCATATCCATGTTCTACTCTGGACATTGTACAAACTAGAGTGCACTGAGTTAATGTCTGAAATCTTCACTACAGTCAAGTCAGTAGTCACTAACACAGGCAATTTTACTCATCGTGCAATATTCACATAAGATTTCCTCTCTTTCTCTGGAACAATATGGTCACATATACATATCTAGCATCCCAGCTTTAATAGAAATGCATCTAAATTGTCTCTTTTCTGATAAGCAACAATAGTTGCATTTATGAAACATTCAATAATGTAGCTAAAACAAATTAGGCAAGTAATTTATAAGTAGCTTCAGGGGGAAATCTAATGAGTGTTCATTCTGGCAATACAAAAGCGACGTATTAAAAACACTGTTGAGAGATGAGACATAGGAAAGTGAAACACTTGCCTGGCACAAATCAGGCCAGTTTCCCACACCAGCACTCCTTATGTCCTCTGAGCCTGCCAGGACTGACCCCAGAGCAGAGTCAGGAGTAAACCTTGAGCATTTCAGGTGTGGCCTAAAAATCTAACCTCTAAAAAACCTTTACAGTTGCAACTCACCATACCTAAAATTCTTTTGTTCTTTTATTCCAAAATAATCTGTATTGGGACTGGAGAAATGGAGAAATAGTACTCTGGATAAAGTGCTTGCCCTAGGAACTTGATCCCTGGCACCTGATATAATTTCTTGAGATCCTCAATGTTGATCACTAAGCTTAACCAAAAGTCTTATATACAGCTGGGTGTAGCCCCAAACAAACAAACACAAAAAATATTCCTGTCACTACACAGATGTTATTTTCAAAAATTGATTCTACCATTTTCCAACCAGTCAGCTGACACCAATAAACTCCTTTACAACTTTTCACTTTGTCTTTACATTTAATGTTCCACTGGTGGACGTGGAACTGAATGTTGTGGCTATAGAACCATAATCAACTCTATAGTTCCACCAATATATTTCTGAAGAAAATTAAGGAAGTCTAGGATTTATATAATTTTAAAACTCCTCTCCTATAATTACCACAGTGAAGCATGCACACTAGTGAAAAGGCCCATCAAACATATTTAACAGCATATGTGTCACTGAGGGTCTTTGTACTTCCTCACTAACATCAGGAAAGAGGTCTGCAGACTTGCTTATCAAATGGTTTCACAGTTGGTCCTGCCAGTGAAAGGCACTGCTTTTAGTTGGGATTTACAAAGATCATTGAAGACATTCTATTCCTTTTTATATAAATTTAATCCACTCTATTGGATGGATAATGAATCACGTCAAATATCATAAAAATCAACCCCATCAAAAAACTGGGAGAAGAAATCAACAGAAACTTCCAAAAGAAGAAATTTGAATGGCCAAAAAAGGCATATGAAAAGTGCTCTTCATCATTAATCATCAGGGAGATGTAAATCAAAACAACAATGAGGTACCATCTTACACCACAGAGACTGGCACAGATCCAAAACAGCAAGAACAACCAGTGCTGGTGTGGATGTGGGGAAAAGGGACTCGTCCACTGTTGGTGGGAATGCGATTAGTCCATCTCTTTTGGAAAACAATATGGGCATTCCTCCGAAAACTAGATATTGAGCTCCCATTTGATCCAGCATTAGCTCTCCTGGGAATATATCCTAGAGACCGAAAAACACATAGCAGAAACACTATCTGTACTTTTTCATTGCTGCACTATTTACAACTAGAAATATGAAAACAACCTAAGTGCCCAAGAACAGAGGACTGGCTAAAGAAACTGTGGTACATCTAACGATGGAATACTAGCAATTGTCAGAAAAGACGAAATTATGAAATTTACCTGCAAATGGATGGACATGGAGACTATCATGCTGAGTAAAACTAGTCAGAAGGAAAAAGACAGATATAGAATGACTGCATTCATTAATGGGATATAAATATATACCAGTGTTTAACTGAGTGTGGGCAATTGTAACGCCAGACTAGAACTCTCCATTGAATATACAAAGAGACTTATATGATAAACCCTAAATGTCTGCAGGGCTAGGCACAATGTGTAAAAGAAGGGGAAAAGAGATTCAGAGACAGAGAGAGACAGAGAGAGAAAGAGAGGAAAGGGGGTACCTGCTACTGAGGCAGACTGGGGTGGGTGGGAAGGGGTGTGGTGGTGATTGGGCACTGGTGAGAGGGATGGGTGCTGGAACACTGTATTACCAAGAACCAATTATGAACACCTTTGTAATTGTATGTTTCACTGTGGTATAATAAAAAATTTTAAACACACCAAAAATCATTATTTATAATAAATAATGCCTGTATATACATCTATACATATATTCCATTTTTATTAATGTACAATAACTTAGAAAGTTATTCATTGTAGAGTTTTGAACATAAAATATTGCAGCAGTACTGATCCCACCTCCAGTATCAACTTCCCTCCACCAATTTCCCAGGTGTCCTCCCATATCTCCCAAACAATTTTTCCTGCCCGTTTGACAGGCACCTTTCTAACTTCCTTTGGTAAAATTTTAGTCTCTTGATTTCTATGTTGCTCTCTATGTGATTTGGATTTTTGGCTTTAGCATTCCTTAACAATATCTTTGTATTTAATCTGCTGAATTAGTCTCCATTGGCTCTAATCCATTATTTGTTTCCTTCTTTTTCCCTATACTCTGGGACCAAAGAGATCTGGGCATCTCCATGGAACTCGAAAGACATTAGGTTAAAGAAAGTAAGAAGAAGAAGATAAATACGCGGATGATATCACTTTTATGTGCATTTATTTTTTATTTAATTAAATTAATATTTTTGCTTTTTGGGTAAAAAAGCATCTAGCAATACTCCAGGGGTTGTTCCTGGCTATGTACTCAGAAATTAGTCCTGCAGTGCTGGGGACTTGTATGGGATACTAGGTAATTGAACCGGGTCTGCCGAGTGCAAGGCAAATGCCCTACCCACTGAACGATTGCTCATTGCCCTTATGTACATTTAAAATATGTGATTGAGAGAATGTATTCCTAAAGCAAGCAGATGCCATTGTACACTGGCATATGATAGAGTCAAATGAAACGTTACTGGTACCCTCTCAAGCAATCAAGCGAATAATAGGATGTCAAGGATGAAGTGATCAAGTGATTGAGAGAATGCAATTAACACATTTTATTCTTAACTGAAAATGGCTAAATAGGCCACAGGCATATTAAATAGTGCATTGGGTAAGATGGTTGCCTTGTATAGTCTATCTGGGCTTAATCTTCAACACCAGGTTGTTGAAGCACTGCCAGGAATGATGCCTGAGCACAAAGATAAGAGTAAGTCTTGAGCACTGCTCGGTGTGACCCCAATAAGAAAATTGCATTATAAAAGTTTTTAGTTATAAACTTATATAAGTAGATCAGCATATATAAAAACTATATACATAGAACGGAACTACACTGGCACATGATAGAGTCAAATGGGAGCGTTACTGGCACCCACTCAAGCAAATCAACATAACGGGATGTCAAGTGATCAAGTGATTGAGAGAATGCAATTAACACATTCTTATTATTAATTGAAAAAAGCTAAATAGACCACAGGCATATTAAATACCCAATGGGTAAGATGGTTGCCTTGTATAGTCTATCTGGGCTTACCGCTTAATACCAGTTTGTTGGAGCACTGCCAGAGGATGAGGGCACAAATGTAGGAGGAAGTCCTGAGCACTGCTGGGTATGCCAATCCAGACACTCACACACATGGGCCAGAACTGCTACTTGCTCTCCTTGTGCCCAGCTGATCATGAGGCATCCAGGAAGAATGGCAGGTTCTATCTCTGGCCTGCCACCCCAGCAGAGCCTAGTAAGAAGCCAGAGGACACCCCACACCATTAGGGCCGCCATTTTCCACATCCAAACTCCCCTCTCATCAGAACTCCACCCAGCAGAAGAGCTGATCCACACCCCCGGCTTGTACCGACCCACCCTGCAGCAGTTTTTCCAATACCTGGCCCAGTTCAGATTCAGAGACTCACACACGGGCAGAGCTGCTACTTTCTCCCCTGTGCCCAGCTGATCACAAGGCATCCAGGAGGGATGGCAGGTTCTCCCCTGGCCCACCACCCCAGCAGAGCCTTGCAAGAAGCCAGAGGAACCCCACACCAGTGGGGCCGTCCATTTTCACATCCGGACTCCCCTCTTGTCAGAACTCCACCAAGCATAAAAGCTGATCATAGCCTGGCTCACGTGGCCACTTGTGGCCATGCGGTTCATCAATAAAGGTTCAAGTTTTGAGGTAACTACAAGATTATCCCACCCACACGGAGAGTCTGGCAAGCTACCTGTGTCATATTTGACTTATGTCAAATGCCAGTTTTTTTTCAAGTCTCAGTTTAAGTTTAATAGAAACTACAAAAGGTCAAAGGCTAGGTATCTACTATAAACATCGAGCGGTCCTGCCCAAAAGCACAACTTAGGCTATTCTTGCCAAGGAAGTTGACCATCCCAACCCCTATAGGAAAGACTGTTTCAATTCCAAACAACATATGGGTGAGTCTAAGTCTCATATTTAAAGATGACAATAGCAACAAAATATTTGTTCTTATGGAGCTTATTTCAGCCTGGCCCTATAAAATGACTCAGGGCTCACTTCTGCTTAGCAAAATATTTTTTGCTCTTCTGGACATCAGGCTTGATGCAACTCATCACTACCAGGCTTCCCAGTCCAACAGGGCACACTTCACCATGTTGTCAGTGAACTTGGAAGGCCTGAACTAATCTCGGGGTCTTCCACAGAGCGACCAACAGGGAGGTCAGTTTATAGTGATCTGCCGAGGATGCCCTTATCATCAATGATAAAAAGACCCTCAAAGAGGAGCCTTCATCAGTTTTTAAGGCACCATAATCCAGAGCAACGGTTAACTTTGGATCCGACATCAAGGGAATGTTTATGGGTCCCAGTCCTCCTTGTTTCTTGGGTGTATTGATCCATGTCAGATGACATAAGTGAGAATCTACAGAAGCACCAATCACTTGGTGTCGGGGATGCCGCTGGGGTCCCCCGACAGTGTCAGAATAGAAGTTCTTCTTCTACCTCCGAGGGCGCCGGGGGGAACAGATGAAAACTCACAAGTCGGTGCAGTTCCAAATAGGCTTTTAATAGTACAAAAGCTCTTCCACAGCACTCCAATATAATGAACAAACTCTCGCTCTGGTCTGAACTTAAACCATACAAAAGAGTCTAAGTCCCCCACCAAAGAGAGGATCTCACCAGATGAGTCCTACCCAGAAGAAGGAGCAAAAAGGCCAAAGAGCAAAAAGCCAAAGCCAAAAACCCAGAAGACCAAAAGCAGAAAGCAAAAGGCCAAGGGGCCTCAAGCCTTTATATACACCAAAGTAATCCAGGAGGGTCATGTCAACAAAGAACCCTAAACAGAGTGTAGAAGAGCAGTGCATACCCTATTGCAGGTGTAAACAAAGGTTACAGCAAGGACTAATCTCTTCTTCTGAGATTATCTCTTATGTAAAACACTGAGAGAGAGAGAGGGACTGATATAAGTAATACATCTTAATTTCATGAGCTTCAAGTAATCTAGATGGTACCCACAAGGTCCTTCTTATTATATGCACCAGGGTGATTTTAGTATCTTGATTTAATGTATTGAAAGGGGTCACACTCGCCTGCATGAGAGCAAACTAGTATGATCCTTCCTATAGTCTTCCTATAGTCTCAAAGCAGCCAGGGTGGTAGTCTCCTAGTAAATTCTAACTGTCCCACGCTGGGTGCAATTAGGTATAAAGAAGGAGCCACTGCCACATCTAGAAGCATAGAAGTCTTAGTAGTATAAGTCAGAAGTTATTCAATCAAGGTGACTTCTGTAACTGCCACACCCTCTAGCAGTGTTTATATAGAAGCAGGGGTCTCATTGAATTGAACATTGGCTTAAATAGATTAAGCTGGGAGTGGGCAAAACAACAAAGCTCCCAGGAACTAGCTAAACCTGTCCTCCAACAATTGGCAGTTGAGTTTCTTAAATTTATCCATGTGATCATATGTAGACCTCATTCCCATGACTTGATGGATGTTTTGAGGCTCTTTATGTTCCGGAAGTGGCAGATGCCTTGGGCTATCTTGCATGTGCCGGCAGGACATATTGAGATCTTACTAGTGCTTGCTCAAGTAGTCGATGATCTACAGCAGGTCAAGTGATCAAGTATATAAGAAGATGCATATTAAAATAACTATTCATGGTTTCTATGATTTTTAAAGTTCGTAAATCTAAATTTTTCAAATTCTGAAGCATTTTGTGCAGTTTAGAAACGAGGATCAGTTTGCAACCTACTCTTCATGATTCAATTTTGAGGAAACAGTTTGTGTGTCATCTAATTTTCATTGAGTAATACTGAACTTATAGAAATTAGAAATATAATATGATTGAACAATAATACTTACACTGTATTTTAGTCCAAAAACATCAAGTAACTTACACTTCACGATCACTATCACTATCTTCCGCTCATCAACGATTTGCGCGGAGTGATGGCAGTAGCTCTCTGCTCATGTCATGCTAGAAGAGCCATGGGCATCTGCTTGCTCCAGGAACATAAGACCTCAAACATTAATTAGGTCATGGGAATGAGGTAATATTGTTTTGTGCCTGTACCAGCGACGGGTGCGCCAGCTGTAAAACATGCTATGAGAGTTTTGAGCAAGTCTCACATATCCCTGGGAATGGGAGGTTCGCGACCTGCAGGTCTAGCCTCAGGCTGCACCCTGTTATTAGGCGTTTTTGGCATGCAGTCCCTCTGCTTCCCAGCTTGAAGTTTTACTCCTCCTCTGCCTATTTGTTATGATTTTCGAGGTTAAGATTGGTAGTAGAATTTTTTAGTATATTGAGAATTGATTATATAGTTTGAATTATCATTAGTATAGGAAAGCTTATTAACCAAAGCCAGATATTTAACAGAAATCAGTAAAGCAGCCACATGCTATGATTGAAACAGTGATTAGTACACATTATAGTTTTACAGTATAAAGTTTCGTAGTTACAAATCCAATTAGTTGCAGGAGGCATTGTGACATTTTAACCCCCCCCTACACAAAGACTCAGGGAAAGCACGTACTCATGGTGCTTGTTAAAGAAAGAAAATGCTGGATAATATGTTACCAGCTACACAATACACAAAACCTTGATGTATGATTGAATAATGAAGAGTCAAAGTGACCACTCTCGACTTACCTGAAGCCTGTGGTTCCTAGGGGCGAGACATAAAACAAAAAACTTGTTTAATTTTACCAAATGGCTCAATAGTTGCAGTATCATATAATTTATATCTGTTTTTTGCCAAACATGTATTCACTTTTGTTTATTATTGTATGCCCTGCCAAGCATGTATTCATTTTTGTTTCATTGTGTGTGCAGCGCTGCCAAGCATGTATTCACTTCTGTTTCATCATTAGTATGCCCTACCAAGTTTTTATTGTATTATGATATGTAAGCCCTAACAGGCCCTCAGTAAGTTGTAGCAGCTTATTCAGCACCTCTCTTGCGTTGGTGTCTGTCTGTCAATGCGCTGACTCTCTGCTTTCTTGACTAACTTTACCCGGCGTCCCCAGCCGAGGTGGTCCTGAACAAGTCGGAACCGCTGGTTTTGGTATTGGCATATCAAATATGACAAGGGTAAGCTTGCCAGGCTTTGCTGTGCTGGTGGCATACTCTTGCAGTCACCTCTGATCTCCAGCATTTATTGATGAACCGTGTGGCCTCAGAAGCGCAAGCCCGAGCTTGATAGGCTCTTCTGCTAGGTGTAGTTCTGACCAGAGGGAAGTTCAAATGTGAAAAATGGCAGCCCTAGTGTGTTGCAGGACACCTCTGCATTGTCTGGATTGCCTCCTGCAGATCACTTAGTAGATAGGGGAGTTTAAATGTGGCAGTTATCTTACCATGTATTCTGTACTGGCTGGCCCTACATCTTCTAGCTACTACCACAATCATTGTAGGACTAGCTAGATCTTACCAGCATATTTGCCTAGCCACATTAGGTTCGAAGTAAGTAAGCTTAGAGAAATGCTGTTTGCCTCCAAGCAAGCAAGCATGGCTCCCCTGACAACTCAAAAGCAGCAAAAATACGAAACTACAGCCGAAGTAAGAGGAGACTCTTGTGAAGCTTGGAAAGAGAAGCCCCAACTGACATTGGTATAGTCTTTTGGTACAGAGGCCCACTATCTCAAAAACCCTTTCTACCTAGCAAGTACCAAGCAGATCTTGGCGCAAGACAGTATCATATAAAGGGCTAGATGAGGTGCTGGGGAGAATTACCTGAGTATTTGACCCTCCTGCTTCCCATAAAAGTGGGAGGTCTCAGGTTGTAGAGTATAAAACTAGCCTGCTTACCCTCTCTTGCACTCTCTCTTTTTTTGGGCTTTCTCTCTTTTGGGGGCTACGCACTCTTCTTAGCTTTAGAAGTCTTTTCTTCTCCTCTTTGGGACCTTAACATGTGGTGGCTGCCATCTTGGTCTACACTTGGTTGGGGCTCCAGCCAGGAATCCTAAGCAAGGGGTTTTTCCCTATTGTTGATTTGTATACACTCACCCTGCGATAAGTAAAGCGTTTT
>JAJIBD010000151.1:0-34767 GCA_021461705.1 Cryptotis parvus
TTATTAACCTATGCTTTCATCAAAATTATCAACATAGCTCTATTATAATGTACATGCTATAAGAGTTTTAGTTTGAAAAAATTTAGAGACACTACCTGGTCATTTGTCAATTCAATATCTCTTCCAAGACTAAAAAAAAAGCTTATTCCTCAATTATATTTGCTGAGATATGGTTGCATAATTGAGTTCATGGTGGTAGGTAATGAAATCTCAGCAGAAGGGACAGGTGCTATACCAGAGTTGACCCAATACAATTTTTTCATGCCAGATTTTATGTGCTCTTTTTTCTTTCCAATGCTCTTTAAAGTCAACAGAGAAAAATATGACATCCTTGAATTATCATGTAGAAAATAATATCCTTCCAATAATAGATATCTATTTCCTGTGTACAAGAAATACTACCTGAGTATCACTGGGTTTAGACTGAAGCCCCCCCACCCTTCCCCCAGATATTACTGGTTGTGGGAGGAGGTAACTGAGTGTGAACCTGGTTGTCCATGGTACTGTGGAACCAAACCACAAAATACCCCCTACACCCTAGCACTGAACAGGGACGCGTGTGGGACCCCAACAGTATCAGGGATTAAATTCCCTGATCACCTTAGCAACCAACGGCTAATAGACGAAATCCACAAGAGTATAAATAATCCAAAAGGCTTTTTCACTTTCCACCGACAGTTAAAAACACTCTCTGCTACACAATCCAAGGCCAAAGACTCTCCCAGACCTAGAGGTCCTGGTCATAACTCTGACCAACTGCTCTCACCAAGGTGTCTCCTACTGAACAAGCTTCTTCCCTAAAACAGCACCTTTTTCTCTCCTCGAGGGTGCTTAATGCAGGAGCCAAAGGCAAAGAAAGGACTAAAGCAGAAAGCAGCTTCCTTTCCCGTGGCTGACTTTTACAAAGTAAAAACAACACGCTCATGGAAATTTCCTAGTAAATCACACCTCAGGCCCAGGTCTTAACAAATCCTATTGTCAGAGGCCTGCAATGTTGTCTTCTTCTCAGATCAGCTCTTCAGCAAAACACCTAAAGAAGAGACTGATCAAAAGAATTATACCTGATATTCGCATATAATTTCAGATTATATTCCCATAAATCAGTATCTCCGTCCCCACGAGATCCTTTTCCAATCTGCTCTACTCTAGGGTAATTTCAAGTGCTCTGTTCTCTATTTACAGAGAGGATCTTATAGGCTGCCTTTGAATCGGCTAGCATGACCTGTCCTTTAATCTTTGAAGAACTAATTCTAAAAGTGTCCCATCTGGGAAGTAGGGTGGCTTCCTCCTGGTATGATCTAGTCCCACAAAGAGGGCACGTGGAGGATATGAGGAAATATTATCAAACTTAGAATGTCTTGGTAACAATAGTAGGAATTATGAGTATATTCCAGGAGTCATTAAAATCAAACTTTCACCTGTACCTGCTCCCATGCTCCTTTTTTTTTTCTTTTTCGGGTCACACCCAGCAATTCTCAGGGGTTTCTCCTGGCTCTGCACTCAGGAATTACTCCTGGCGGTGCTCAGGGGACCATACTGGATGCAACCGAGCAGCGTGCAAGGCAAAAGCCCTACCAGCTGGGCTATAGCTCCGGCTCCTCCCATGCTCCTTTTGGGTTTTGCACAATTGGGATTTCTTCAGCGCATCAAAGCTCTGGCCTAAAGGGATGTCAATGGTTTAGGCAATGAAGACCCAGAGCCAATTAGGGCGCAGCATCACCCAACCCTTGAGAGGCTTCTTCAGGTGTCACTCAACTCAGCTTGAAGCCCTCTACAGAAAAGAAAGATTCTTATAGTAAGGATCTATTTGTTTAGCATTTTCTTTAACAATGATTAATTCTGTCTCAACAAACAATATGCAATTGGAAACCATTTTTTTTCCCAAGTTATGATAAGCAGGTTTTGCATTACATTTCTCATGAAAAAAGTCAGAACGAATGCAAACAATCAAGTTTGTTTTGCTGAGAATCAGTAGAACTGCCAGGAAATGGGCTTTTGCCCTGATTGTAAACTCAGAAGAATAACGTGTCTCTGTCACTAATTTTGCATTTTCTTAAAACTTCTTTGGTAAAGGTTTAGACATCAGTTTGTTTGAGTCCACACACAATTTTCTTTTAAACCCAGCACTTTCTCACTATATTATTCTGGCTATAGATAACCTGAAGTTGAGCACAAATGAACCTCCCATCTCCACTTCCTCCTAAGTAAACTGGCAATTGTAATGCTAATGACCTCTAGGATTGTGATGGATGTAGATAAGGAAATGCAAGAAAAGCAGTTAGTACAGTCTTACAAAAAGGGCATTAATGGACTTATAAAATAGTTACTTTTAGGGGCCAGAGCTATAGTCCAGCAGGTAGGGCAGGTAGGGCCTTTGCCTTGCACCCAGCAGGTCGGTGCTGGCCCGGTTCCATCCCTGGCATCCTATATGCCCCCTGAGTACCGCCAGGAGTTTTTCCTGAGTGCAGAGCCAGGAGAAACCACTGAGCATTGCCGGTGTGACCCAAAAAGCAAAAATTAATTAATTAATTAATTAATTAAATAACATAGTTAATTTTAGACCTAGACCTTAAACTAATTATATGTGTGTGTGTGTGTGTGTGTGTGTATATATATATATGTGTGTGTGTGTGTGTGTGTGTGTGTGTGTGTGTGTGTGTTTATATACATACATGTGTACACACACGCCTTTCTCTGGTTAGTTTGGTGTATATATATATGTGTGTGTGTATATATCTGTGTGTGTACACATATGCATATATATGTATGTATATGTATATATGTATATACATAAATACACACATCCCTTTCTCTGGCTAGTTTGGTGTGTATATGTGTGTATGTATATATGTATATATATATATATTGTGTGTGTGTGTGTGTGTGTGTGTGTGTGTACACACTCTAATTCTGGGGTTCTCTGGACCTTTTCTCATAAGATCCCTCCCAATTATAAAGTGTGTATATGTATATGTGATATATATATATATGTATATATATATATGCTAGTTTGGTCTAATATATAATACATATTATTAGAGCAAAATCTGGGGCTGGAGTGATAGCCCAGCAGATAGGGGGAGTTTGTCTTGCATTTGGCCAACCCAGTTTTGATCCCCAGCATGCCTTATGTTCCCAAACACTGCCAGGAGTAACCCCTGAGCATTGCCGGGTGTGACCCAAAATAGATAAAAAAGAATCTAACAAGCCTATCAGAGAGGTTGTCTCTCTCTCTCTCTCTCTCTCTCTCTATATATATATATATATATATATATATATATATACATATATATATATATATCAGACCAAACTATCCTATAAATATATATGTATAGGCTATATATGTGTGTATGTATATATGGTATATAGCCTATATATAGCCCATATATTATATATAGCCCATATATATGGGCTGTGTATATTATATAGGCTATATATACTATATATGTGTACATAGCATATATATATATAGGCTATATATTATATGTGGCTATATATACTGTAAGGGTTGGCCACCCGATGGGGTGACTGACTGGGAGCCTAGGAACTCCGCACCTACCAAGGAAAACTCTGAGAGACCAAGTCCTATGCAAAAGCAAGGGTTTTATTAATAAGCGAGTATACTCGGGCTCATAGCGTGACCCCAAGCGGTCAGTGGCTAAGAGCCCCGAGCCCTTCCAGGGACGATCTTTTAAGGAATAATTCGCGCTACAGAAAAGCACACGCATAACTATCCAATAGGTTTAAAATATTACATCAAGGTCTGCGCACAGGCAGCCAATTACTCTGCACCAGGTAACCATCACCCACCAATCTGAGTGTGCCTAATACTTCTTTCCATATTTGTCACGGCATGGGCCCAGTCACCTACCATACCAAATACAGAGGGGGACCATCAGACGCAACCTCTCGGGAATGTTTGCCTTATAGCCCTCCCTGGAATTATTTGCTTAACGCCCTTCCTGCTGTGCTCTTGTCGAACTATCATTTTATCAGTTACTTTCAGTTGAGCCATTATTTTATTAGTTACCTCTGGCATTTTATCTGTTACCTCTGGTTCCTGTCTTTGTGTTCTGTGGGCGAGGGGCCATTCTTTCAATACTATATATATACATGCATATATACTCTGATTGGCTGGTATATAAAGTGTGTGTATATATGTATATATGTATATATATATATAAATATATATATATATATATATATATATATATATATATAAATAATTTATCCCATACAGCAGAGCCTGGCAAGCTACACAGGTCGTGTGGATATGCCAAAAACCAGTAATAATTATAGACCTCAATCCCATATTCCCATGACCGGAAGGAATGGTTTGAGGCTCTTCGTGTTCCTGGAGCTAGCAGATGCCCTTGGGCTACACTAGCAGGAGACAGGATGTATGGAGATGTTACTGGTGCCCACTCGAGCAAATTGATGATCAACGGGAAGACAAGTGGCAAGTGACAAGTGACTTTCTCACCATAAGCAGCAGGGACTCTCAGCTGTCCTTAGTATGATCCAGCTCTCTGGAACAACCATTCTTCTTTTTTCATGTGAGAACACTTGTGCCAGGCCAGCATTTTCAGGCTGGTAATCCACAGCTAAGGTTGCTCGACTCCCATTCTATTTAATGTGCCTGTGTATACAAATATCAATATACCCAGATACAAGGAACCGTGTTCAATTCTATTATTACATTACTTTACAATATACCTCATATCTCTCCAGGCAGTGGAAACAGCCCAAGAAAAACACAAAGACAAATTCCATGATCATCAAATCAAGGACTGAACCCAAAACATGTTCTTGGTCTGTGGTCAAATATCTTTGGGTAGAAGATTATTGTTTTCATCTTGTCAATTTCTTCCATGTTATATTTAAATTAATTACACATGGAAATACAATGAGATATGTTGATGATCTCCTCTGACAAGCTCAGTGATTTATTTGGGGAGGCATTTTAGGTACATTAAAGTACCTAGAACTAATTTATTTAATCAAAACTCTGAGCTTTAAGAGCAATACAGCAACTATTGTGTGTGGTGATTCTCACTACCAATCTTGTTTTATCTTAGTCCAAAAAAAGGAAGTAAGCACGGAAGAAAATGAACAAAACATCGGGGACCAGAGCAATAGTCCAGTGGGTGGGGCTTTTTCCTTGCATGCAGCTGACCTGGGTTGGATCACTGGCATCCCATATTGTCCCCGAGCACCGCTAGGAGTAATTCTTGAGTGCAGAGCCAGGAGTAACCCCTGAGCATTGCCGAGTGGGACCCAAAAAGCAAAAAATAAATAATAAACAAAACATCAAAATAATGATATAATGATATCCAGGATGTATAAAAGCAAGCAAGTGAACACTTTTCTTAAAAAGATTTGGTTCCATTTAAAAAATTCTGTCTTCCAAGAGGCTCCTAGAAATAATACATTCCTATAGCAGAGTAGCAGGGTACAAAATCAATACCCCAAAAGTCAATGGCCTTCCTATATGCTAACAGCGAAAAGAGAAGAAAGGGACATTAAAGAAACTATCCCATCCCACAATTGCACCGCAGAAAATCAAATACCTAGGAATCAGTTTGACAAAGAATGTAAAGGATCTCTACAAAGAAAACTACAAAACGTTACTTCAGGAAATAAAAGAAGACCTGAGGAAATGGAGACATATTTCCTGCTCATGGATTGGAAGGATTAACATTATCAAAATGTTAATACTCCCTAGAGCTTTATACAGATTCAATGCGGTCCCTATAAAGATACCCAGGATGTTCTTCAAAGAAATTGAACAAACACTCCTGAAATTTGTATGGAATAATAAAACTCCACAAATAGCTAAAAGCAATCCTTGGGAAAAATAAGATGGGAGGTATCACTTTCCCCAACCTCAAGCTCTACTACAGAGCAGTTGTAATTAAGACAGTGTGGTATTGGTATAGAGACAGACCTGTAGACCTATGGAATAGAACTGAGTATCCTGAAACACATTCTCAAATATACAACCACTTAATCTTTGATAAAGGAGCAAAAAATATTCAGTGGAGCAAAGAAAGCCTCTTCAACAAATGGTGCTGGGAAAACTGGGCAGCTACATGTAAAAAATGAACTTAGACCTCCTTCTAACGCCATGCACAAAAGTCAGATCAAAATGGATGCTAGATCTCAACATCAGACATGAATCTATAAGGTACATCGAAGAAAACATAGGAGAAACGCTCTACATCGAAACGAAAAGTATCTTTAAAGATGACACACCACTGACCAAGCAAATGGAAGCAAAGATAAACAAATGGGATTATATAAAACTAAAAAGCTTCTGCACCTCAAAAGAAACGGTGACCAAGATACAAAGACAATCCACAGAGTGGGAAAGGATATTCACCCAATACCCATCTGACAAGGGGTTAATATCCAGGATATATCAGGCACTGGTAGCACTCCACAAGGGAAAAACAGCCAACCCCATCAAAAAATGGGGAGAAGAAATGAACAGAAGCTTCCAAAAAAGAAGAAATTCGAATGGCCAAAAGGCATATGAAAAAGTGTTCTTCATCTTTAATCACCAGGGAGATGCAAATCAAAACAACAATGAGGTACCATCTCACCCCCACAGAGACTGGCACACATCCAAAACAGCAAGAACAACCAGTGCTGGTGTGGATGTGGGGAAAAAAGGGACTCTGATCCACTGTTGGTGGGAGTGCCGACTGGTCCAGCCCTTTTGGAAAACAATATGGGCATTCCTCCGAAAACTAGATATTGAGCTCCCATTTGATCCAGCAATAGCACTCCTGGGAATATACCCGAGAGACCGAAAAACACATAGCAGAAACACTATCTGTACTTCTTTATTCATCTCTGCGCTATTCACTATAGCTAGAATCTGGAAACAACCTAAATGCCCGAGAAAAGAGGACTGGCTAAAAGAAACTGTGGTTCATCTACACTATGGAATACTATGCGGCTGTCAGAAAAGATGACATTATGAAATTTACCTGCAAATGGAGGGACATGGAGACTATCATGCTGAGTGAAATTAGTCAGAAGGAAAAGGACAGATATAGAATGACTGCATTCATTAATCGACATAAATAGATACCAGTGTTTTACTAAATGTGGGAAATGGTCATGGCAGATTAAGACTCACCAATGAATATACACAAAGAGACTTAAGTGATAAACTCTAAATACCTGCAGGGCTATCCACAATGTGTAAAATAAGAGGCTGAGAGATGCAGAGACAGAGAGAGAGACAGAGAGAGAAAGAGAGGAAACTGGGGTACCTGCTATTAAGGCAGCATGGGGGTGGGCAGGAGGGGGTGGGGTACATTGGTGGTGGAAATGGGGCACTGGTGGAGGGATGGGTGCTGGTATACTGTATTACCAAGAACCAATTATGATCACCTTTGTAATTGTATGTTTCACTGTGGTATAATAAAAAATAAAAAAAAAAAAAATAAAAAATTCTGTCTTGATCAATATATGAGGTGAAAAAATTAATTATAAATTGACCAAGAGATTCATTAGTATATTCTACTAATTCCTATTAGGAATGAAGATATTGATAAGAATTAGGATAAGCTTTAAGTAGAGTACAAGTAGAGACACAAATTGTCTATTAAATATATAAGAATCAATTAATGGAAATATATAGGGTTTTTTGATAATGGATAGGTGCAGTATTGAGCTAAAATGATTATATGTCATATATTGTCACATACAGAAAGAGGCAAGTGATTCCCAATAAAATACCTTTTGGAGAAAGACTGAATCCAACCCTGATGACAGTTCAATGCAGAAGTAATAACAATCTAAATATGTGGCATTTTATAAAGAATATTTCTATTCTGTGCTACAACTCTTCAGAGAGATATATTGGTGAGAGATTAGAAACAAAATTGAAAAGTTCTTTTGGAACAAAGTAGAAAAGGTTTGCTAAGGAAGAAGCAAGAATCAGTGCCACCATCCATATGTCCAGGAGGCTGCATATGATATCCAGTAAAATATTTTTAATTTTAAAAACAAAAAAAATGTTTTTATAAGGACATGAATAAGTTGAAATCCTGTTGAATCACCATTGTAATAAAAAGTGGCATAGCTGTTACAAAAAAAAGTTGTGATGATTCCTTCAAAAGTTAGACGTAGTTATCAATCCATCAATTTTAATCCTGGAAATGTGCCCTTCAAAAGTGAAATCCAGATCTTGAACAGATACGTGAACACATAGGTTCATAGCAGCACTATTTACGATAACTGAAGAGAGAATGAAATCTCTATGTTTATCATCATATGAGTAAAGAGACAAATGCCATAATTAATGCAATGGAATATTAATCTAATTTTTTAAATCAAGTATAAGGTATGGTAAACAATGATGACTTTAGGTTAAGTGAAATAAGATAGCTCACAAAAATATGGATAGTTTAAATAAATTTAAATTAAGTGAATTACACAAAGTAATAAAATTACCCAGATTAATAAAATTATAAAGACAGAAAGTAGATGGTGGCTTTTAGGGATTAAGTGTGGAAGTGGAGAGGGAGTTAAAAAGGAATTATAATCTAGCAATTAAAGGATACTGAGCCTTATTTGGGGAAGATGAAAAGACTCTGGATAGTTATACAACAATGCACGAGTATAATGCACAAAACTGTACACATAAAATGGCTAAAGTAAAATTTCTGTCATGTAAAGTTTTTCACTATAAAATTAAAGTGATGTTTATGAAAGCAAAAGTATAATTCTGTAATGAAATACTATTCTAGAGGTAATTCAAAGACTAGGATTTAATGACCCATGTTATCTTCATTGAATTTAAGTTTTTCATTTTAGGTTAGCAGTTTTTCTCTTTGACTACATTTATTAATAATAACAGAATGCTCTTACAATGCTAATACCCCATGTGCTTAGAAGGAATTGAAGACTGTTTTCCACACTTAAAGAAGAAAAAGTTAGAAAATGCTGTAGGCATCTTGGAAAATCAAGACCAAAGCAGTATGAAAATAGAGGGAAAATGCATTTTTGCATAGTTTTACTTGAATTTTTTATTTTAAAAATGTCCACAGGAGGCAAAATTTAAATGGTAAACAAAAATAGAAGCAAATGGGATAAAAAAAAAAAAGGCCACTAAAGAAACACACCACATAAATTGATGTTAATGTATTTCTACTAGCTCTTTGTTTATCTTGATTATGGGAAACCTCCAAATAAACTTAAAATTTGAAGCTTTTTTGGTAGATCTCACCTATTATATGGATTGAAATTGGTCCAGTGGTCATGTAGCAATTATTCAAAGAACATATACTGAAGAAATGCATTATGAATAAACGAACACAATCAACTCAGTTGATAAATTTTGAGACTATAAAACCTTTTAAGTGCCTATGTTGTGCAGTGAATATCCTTCTACAATGTATTAAGATATTCAAATGCATAAATAATCAATAGTGCCTACTATTATAGATCACCAATAGTGTTTTAAACATGGAAAATTGGAGAACTCAAGAACTCATCTAGGAGGAATTTATATTCCAGCAAAACTTTGAGAAAATGAGAAGTCTTATTGGTAGCTAACATCTATTAGAATTCCAGGAATAAAAAAAAATCCTTAAGAACACAGAATCATTAAAAATTCAGACTATATTTAGAGACCAGAAAATGCAATAAAAATCAAGGATAGATTAATGTAGTTCCTTAGGTCAGAAACTGGTAAAAGTCAAGTTATGATAAAATGACATTATTTTTCTCCAAAAAGAAGATGATTAATGATATTTAAAAATAAAATAGACATGGTAACTTTTATGTTTGAAGAGAATAATCAATTTGGATTATAAAAGTGTCTAAAGAAATTATTGGAGTGATAGAAAATAATGAAGATTTAAAAATATCCAGGATTCTAACTAGGACAGTATTAAAAGAAAATCAGATATATATGTGTATTTCAGTAAAGTGTGTCTTCTAATATTTTTCATAATTTTATTTTAGCCACTGTAAATTACAGAGTTTCACGCATGAAATTTTCCGGCACCAAACCTTTAACCGGTGTCCATATTTTTCCACTAATGTTTTAGGTTTCCCTCCGTCTGCCCATAACCCCACTCCAGCCTCACCACACACACACACACACACACACACACACACACACATCTCCCTGACAAAGTAAAAACAATTCTACAGACTAGTTTTCAGGTTCTGTTTTCCTTGAGCCTTCATTGTTCTCTTACTATGATTCCAAGGTTATTTCTCACACCAGAAAGTTCCTTCTGACTGTCTACAGTGAGCATGATACCTCTCCACATCTATCAACAAAGGTGAAGATCATATGATTTCCTGTTTTCTAATAGCCAATTTGTATTCTATTGTGCACATATACTGCAGTTATTTATCAGTCATCTGTCCTTGAATACTTTGGGTTTTCTCAGGTTTGGGCTATTATGAACAATATTGTAGTGAACATAGGATCACAGATGTCTTCTCAATCTAGAGTTTCAGGGCCCTTGCTGGGTAGACTTGCTGGGTCATATGGCAGCTCAATGTTTATTTTTGAGACATGTCCATATTTTTTTCCATAAAGGCAGGACCAGTCAGCATTCTGGTAGATGTGGGTTTCTTAGCTCCCCATATTCATGCAAACACTGGTTATTTTTACTCTTTACAATGTGTCTCCACATTGAGTATGCCAACAGCACGGCAGAGCCTGGCAAGCTACCCGTGTCATATTTGATATGCCAAATACCAGTAACAATTATTGACCTCATTCCCATGACCCGATGGAATGGTTTGAGGCTCTTTATGTTCCTGGAGCAAGCAGGTGCCCTTGGGCTCTAGTTGCATGAGACAGGACATATGGAGATGTTAATGGTGCCTGCTGGAGCAAATCGATGATGAATGGGAAGACAGTGATACAGTGATACAATGTGTCTCACTGGTATAAAATGATATCTTGCTGTTTTGATTTACATTTCTCTTCTAATCAGTGATGAAGAGCATTTTTTTCATGTACCTATTGGCCATTTGTATGTGTTTTTTGACAAAGTTTCTGTTCATCTCTTCTTCCCATTTGTTGATGGAATTTATTGATTTTTTCTTCTTAAGTTTACAAGCACTTTAGGTATCTTAAACATTAAACTTTAGTCAGGTAAGTAGTGGACAAATATTTTCTCCTAGTCTGTGGGCTATATTTTCATTCTGTTTATTTCTTTAATGGTGCAGAAGTTTCTAAAATTAATATAGTCTTATTTGTTTATCTTTGTTTCTATTTACTTGGTCAATGGCATTTAATCTCTCTAGAGAGTTGCCCAAGCAACCTCCTACCTTATGCAATGTTATATGTCAATGACATCTTGAAAATGTTGAAAAACGCAAATATATATAAAAATAAAGTCAAAACTTATTTATAAATTATAAAGGATCAAAAATCTAAATCACTGTATCACTGTCTGTCTGTCTGTCTTCCTGTTGTTCATCGAATTGCTTAAGCGGGCACCAGTAACATCTCCACACATCCTGTCTCAAGCAAGTATAGCCAAAGGGATTCTGCTTTGCCCCAGGGACAGGAAGAGCCTCAAACCATTCTTCAGGTCAAGGAATTAAGGTCCATAAATGTTACTAGATTTTGGCATAACAAATTAAACATGGGTAGCTTCCCAGGCTCTGCCATTAAGAATCTAAATATAGCAACAATTAAGACCTTTCTAGGTGAATGGACTTGATCCACTTATGAAATTTTAGTCCTTTTCTAAGTATTTTATTATACCACCATGAGATATAAAATTAAAAAAATATACAATTAAAAAGTTCATATTTGGTTTTTTGGTCATACAGTGTTCTAGCACCCATCCCTCCACCAGTGGCCATCTCCCACCACCAACATCCCGGTTCCCTCCCCCCTCCCCAGCCCGCCTCCATGGCAGGTTCTTTATTTCTTTCCCTTTATCTCTCTTTCTCTTTTCCTTCCCTTCCAGACTATGGATTACAGAACATACATTAAAGGGTTGTCATGTGTATCTTTTGCCTGTATTTAATGCTCAGTTCTAGGTTAGTATTAGTACTTTCTTTTTTTCCCCCCCAAATTTTATTATACCATTTTAGATATACAATTGCAAGATGCTCATGTAGAGTTTTGGTTCTACAGTGTTCCAACACCCATCCCTCCACCCAAACCCATCTCCCATCACCAATGTCCCCACCTCCCTCCCCCTCCCACACCTCAACTACTTGGTGGGTTCTGTATGTCTTTTCTCTCCTCTCTATCTCTCCCTCCCGCCAAACTTTCCTGCACATCGTAGAATGCAGTGCATTAAAGGACATTACTATTTCCACTATTTTGATGGTCTGCAAGGCCGCAAGCCGACCTGGGCTCGAACTGGTTTTGCTCTGTTAATCTGGTCATGAGATAGTATCCCAGCTTCTGGACAGCGAAGGTGGTGGCTAGTGTGATGGGCAAGTTTCATCCAGCTGCTTCTAGGAACCCCCAGAGGTGATGGGCCCACTCCCAAAACCCATCTGTCCTCCTGGGAGCCCCATGGTCAGCTTAGCCTGGGGAAAGCGGAGTTCCAGCTTCCCCAGCCACGTCCGAGGCCCCGTATGCTATGGCTGGTCACCCCAGGGCAGCTCCTGCTTGGGGCCACCAGGCTCGACAAAATGGAGGGGCGAATGGCCGACCCCTGACTCCATCTGACAAATTCCCAGTGATTCCCGCTTCTGGGAGCCTCCTACCTGGGCTCGAACTGGTTTTGCTCTGTTAATCTGGTCATGAGGTAGTATCCCAGCATCCGGACAGTGAAGGTTGTGGCTAGTGTGGTGGGCGAGTGTCATCCGGCTGCTTCTGGGACCCCCAGAGGTGATGGGCCCACACTTAGGAAATTTTAGTCTTCTGATGTTGATATTCATCATGCTTTCTCACTCATTTAACACAAAAGGTAATTACGTCTGTCATAACACTCATATCTTTGTAGTATTTTAAATACTGTTCCAGCATTAAATGAAAATTGTTTTTATTCAGCTTTGTTTTGCTTTATCATTGCAAGAACCTGAGAATTTTGATTGGATGCTCCTAACAGAATGATGTTGTGAGCACAGTGTGGCAGGAAATTAACTCACAGGTCCCTTCTGTGCATTTGTTCAACCCACGTGTGTAGTACCAAAAGAATGAGTGTTGCCTTAGAAAGATACTTTAGCCATGGTAGAAGAGGTCAATGTCCTCTAAGATGAGGAAGTTTCTGTTAAATGTACATGCAATCTCAAACACTTAATGTATGATAGAATCAATGTTTTTTGTTTGTTTGTTTGTTTGTTTGTTTTTTGCTTTATGGGTCACACCCAGCAATGCTCAAGGGTTATTCCTGGCTCTGCAATCAGTAATTACTCCTAGTGGTGCTTGGGGGACCATATAGGATGCCGAGGATTGAACCTGAGTCAGCCACGTGCATCACAAATGCCCTACCAGCTTTGTTATTGCTCCAGCCCCTAGAATCAGTGTTTTGAAACCACAAAGGGAAGAAATCCACAGAGATGAAAATCTAGAAACTTCAGTCGTCCCTTCTTAAATAATTTTTAGATTTTGACTAGCATACGCAGAAGTTGGCTGACATAACCTGATGTCCTTTCATAATTTAATGTTTCAGAAGAAGTCGGTATGGTCACACAGAACTGTCAGATTCAGAATAACTAACATTCTAAGAAACCCCAGGGTTTCTTGTTCTTATGTTTTGAGTGACCTTCAAGTCTCACTTGAAATAGATTTATGTGAACTTTAAATCAGATTCATAAGTTTCATTTTAAGTCACTGTAATTTCCCTAAGTTTCTTTAAAATACGTTAACAGTGATTCACTAAGGACTTGTTTCAATCACACCTCATTCTTCTAATGTCTATGGAATCAAAAGAAATAAGGTAAGTTTGGAGAATGTATCTTTTTTTTTTTTTTTTCAGCAGATATGAATTGGATTGGGAGAAAGTAGTCAAGTTCATGATGTGTGACAGGAATATTTTATAGGAATCTAGATTTTCTTTGAGTCATGCAAAGATTTATGGCTTGATAAGACTTCATTGATCAAAGACTTTCGTTAATTTAGTATTTAGTATATGAGAATTTTCAAATGAGCTCCATATGTGCTTATAGAACTCAGGCACCATGGTAACCAGACTGCTAAACAGGCCTGATTAACCACTGTCTAGGTGAGGCCAAAGGAACTGATTCATTCAGAAATTTTTTGTTATATAACGACACTGAAAAATATTAATTCATCACTAAGTTTGGCTAACCAATTTTATCAAAAGAGAATGTTTTAGGGGCTGGAAAAAGTAAAGTGGATAAGGCAGTTGCTTTGCTTGCAGCCCATGTGAGTTTAATCCCCAATATCCCAGATGTTCTCCTGAACTTCCCCAGGACTGA
Organism: Cryptotis parvus; assembly: GCA_021461705.1. NCBI lineage: Eukaryota > Metazoa > Chordata > Mammalia > Eulipotyphla > Soricidae > Cryptotis > Cryptotis parvus. Next base: position 14,395 of record JAJIBD010000151.1, read on the forward strand.
TGCCTAGCAGAGTCAGGAGTAAGCTCAGAAAGCAGCCCTGGGTCTCCAAACCTGCCTACCCCTCTGAAAAGGAAATATTTTAGACATGGAATTTGAATTATGAAATTAATGATAAAAATGATTTACAATAAACTACTACATTTTTGTAATCCAGAGAGGCAATCTACAAATGCACAGTTTTGAAATGGGAGCTATAAAATGCATAAAAAACTTTAGAGATCATTTTAACAACTCCAGTCATTTCTAGAGAAGTAAAATAAATAATAATTATGCAGGTAAAATCCAGAAACTTTTGTAGCAGCCCTGTATTAAAATAATATTCTAAACATAGAGCCAAGGGAGGAAGGCCTGTGGAACCTCCAGCTCCGGGCAAATCTCTTCAACTCCACTGTTCTCCCTGCATTAACATATGCCTCAGAGACCTGGGCCCTACGAAAGCAGGATGAGAATGCTATTCGGGTCTCCCAGAGAGGAATTGAAAGAGCTATGCTTGGAATATCATGCCTCACTCAAGAGAAAGAAGGAATCAGGAGCTCCGACCTCCGTCGCTGTTCCAGAGTCAGGGATGCTGTGTCGTTTGCCAAGGCATCGAAAATCAGATGGGCTGGACATGTAATGGGATTTTTAGACAACCGCTGAACTAGAGCTTTTACCGACTGGATCCCACGGGATATCAAAAGATCACATGGCCATCCACCTACAAGATGGTCAGATTTCTTCGTCCAAGACCCTCAAACCACTTGTTCAGGGTCTTTGTATTTTGAAGAAACCAGATGCCATTGGCCTACACTGGCACATGATAGGGTCAAATGGAAATATTACTGGCACTCGCAAATTGACAAATAACGGGATGTCAAGTGATCAAAGATTTAAGGAAAGTAGACAATAACTGTCACAAAGTAACTACCACAGTTACTCAAGTAACTGAAGCTTTATTTCTTAGTTAACATATGGTTCATGGTATAGTGGATATTGGTGACTAGAAACTTTCTTTAATATAACAACACATATATGATACCACCTATAGGTTTGCTTGCTTAATAATGACCAATTGTAATGTTCCTAAATCCAGTTAAGGTAATTAAAAAAGGTATAATATGAAGATAAATAGGAGAATAGAATAATTATACTCATCTGAAAACTATAATGTAAAACTTAGTAGCAAAACTGCAATAAACATATATTATTAAAAATGATATTTGGGGCTAGTGTAGGACAATTTTATTTCATGTACCCAACCTGGATTCAATCCTCAGTACCTCGGGTGGTTCCCAAGCACCGCCAAGAATGATCCCTGAGTACAGAGTAGGAGTAGTACTGTGCACTGTTAATGGTGGCCTAAAATAGCAATGAATAAATAAAATGATAAAAATAAAAATGATATGACTTTATCTGTGAGAAAACATCCAACATTTTATCTTTTAAATGGTTTGCAAATATCTCTAATTTTTTGTTAGTCTTTAAATAAGCTAAAAGTAGCAAACGTTTGTAATGGGTAATGGGAATCGTGTATATATGCTACACAATAAGTATAATACAGCATACTTTTTCTGATGTTTGTGGAATTAAAAAATGAACTTATAAACATATAAGAAGGAGCTGAACTCTACACGGAAAGGCTCCATCCCCAAAAATCAAGCTGCTGAAGAACTCAGTTATACTTATTTTGTGTCTGAAATCTCCAGGCTTCTATGGAGCTAAGAATAGGTTTCCTCACTCCAACTCTTACGACTGGAAGGCCAACAGTCACCCCTGTTCCCCAAAGCCAAAGCACAGTTAAAATTTTAACTTCATCTTTTTCACTCCATTAAAGATTTTGCAGTTTCTGGAGTGTGCTGCTATTACAGTACTGATACAACATCAGTACGAGATATATTTTGTATTAAGGAATATAATGTAAGTGAGCAGGCCTGGGTGGTGTGTGTAAAACTGGGGACCTTGGTGAAGGTAAGGGTACATTGGTGGTGCTGAAATACTGAATGTCTGTAACAACTGTATTCCGAACAACTTTGTAATTTACGGTGTTTAAATAAGGATAAAAATGCATGCAGTCAATAAATGTGTTCTTAAAAGGAAAAAAAGAAAAAATATATACAAACAGAAGGAGACTTGGTGTGAGGTGTCCCACTCTGACCAACCCTGAGACCTGCTGACGCTGAGTGGGTATAAAGTCAGAGTCAAGATTTTCCTGCGTTCCATGGATCAGTGAAATTTTGCTTAGTGAGAAAAATCCATGATTACATGGGTAAGAGAGCTGCTGTCAGTGGATGAAAACACATGGATTAAGCACAGAGATCCACTGCCCAATGAATAAAGGTCCAGTGGTGTGGTTCAGGGAAAGTCAGCTCAATGGGTAAAATCCAAAGGCATGGTGTAGCGTTGCTTGTGCTAGGTGAAAACCCATAGTTGTTGTGTGTCCTAGAGTATGTCCCAGAGATTAACCTTGGAAAGCAAGATCAGAGAATAGACTGAGTGTGGGCCACCCCCTTCACTGCCTAGCTGAGAAGATCTGGACACATAAGGAAAACGGCTCAGCTGCCTTCTGCTGTTTGCTGATGCAAACTCACACAGAGATGATGACCAGGCGAAAAGCCAATGGCATGCCTCCCAAGAACAAGACATCCCTGTGACCCCTGGGCCTGCACTCCATACCACACTGAGTAGTTTTACCCAGGGGTGTGATGTACATCATTAGAATCACTGAGCTAATAAATAGGCTCAGAGTTTCTTCTCAGATGCTAAACACCCCAGAGTGTAGTGAACAAAGTTCAATGGAGTGGATTTTAACTTATCTAGTGAATGAATACCCAAAGGCAAGGTATAGTGTCTGCTTTGTAGATAAGAGCCCCTGGAATTGTCTATAATGCCTTTATTCATTAACTAAAATCCCAGGGACAAGGTTCCCTTTGGATAAAAAGACCAGGGTAAATCCAAGAATCACTTGCTCTAGGGGAATATCGGGGTAAGGCTGGATATTCCTTCTCATAGGGGCAGATTGAGTACAGTTGCCTGATGCCTGAATACAAAGGGACAAGCTGCAATCAGTTCTCCCAGAGATCCTTGACAAGATGGCAGTGTCAAGAATCGTTTTCCCTGGGCTAGAGGGTCTAGTGCCCTTGATATCCAAGGGTATGGTCTAGTGCCCTTGTATAAATGTCCAAGGGTGGGACACAGCATGTGGATAAATATCTCATAATCACCAAAATAAACAAGTGCATAAATCATAGACCTAGCCAGACTACAAGGCATAGTACTCAGAGAATGCTCTGAAATTTTTAGGTTACTTTCATGAATGAGAGAACAGATTTCATGAATGAGTGAGAGAAGGGATTAACCTGCACTTGTTTGTACCAATGATAGGAGGGGTTAAATATACAGATATAACTCTCTCACCATAATAGCTGCCATTTTAGTGGTCCGAACAGGTACATCAAACTAGTGGAACCAATCATGTTCTAGAATATATTACCATCTACAATGTGTAAGGGAAGCAAGAAGGAGAGAGACAGGCTGAGAGAAGGGGGAGGGAGGTGAGGACATTGGTGATGGAAGATGGGCAGGGGTGGAGAGATGGGTGTTGGAACACTGTAGAACCAAAATTCAAACATGAATATTTTATAATTGTATATCTAAAAGTGGTATCACTGTATCACTGTCTTCCCATTGTTCATCGATTTGCTCGAGTGGGGCACCAGTAACATCTCCATACGTCCTGTCACATGCTAGTGTAACCCAAGGGCATCTGCTCGCTCCAGGGACAGGACGAGCCTCAAACCTATCTTCAGGTCATGGAATTGAGGTTCATAATTGTTACTAGTCTTTGGCAGTAACAAAAAACTAGTGGTATAATAAAATATTTTAAAAAATAAACAGATATAAAAATATTTGAAAATGAAGAAATCAATATAATATAACCCGCCTGAGTGTGCTGAACTTTAGGAGGGATTCAGGTTAGCCTCATGGCAGGTGCTAGCACGGGACTGGATATATAGCCCTAGAAACACAATGGCCACCACCTGGATCCAGTTTCTGGGGGCCTTCTGTACAGTGCTGGGAAAGGAACTTCTGTTCTGCTTATCTTCAAGCTGTTGCTCTGATGTCTGCCATAATCTCCAAAATGTTTCTCTGGCTCACTGTAAAGATTGCTGACAACCCAACATTGGGTACCAAATGTGTTGCAGCATATTCTGATGAGCTTCCAAGTCCTTGTGGATGACGAGTAAGAATAACATGCTGAGCACCAGATGTCTTCAATGTTGCAGCTCTTTATTGACAGGAGCTGTTTACACAGTGAACAGGAATTCAGCAACAATTTCCTTGTCCAAGATAACCCCAACAAATCAACCCCATCTAGAGACCAGAGCTTATATGTATTTCGTGTGCCCACTGCTTAACTGTTTCTGCTGTCTGTTTGCACCCTATGTAAATAAGGTTTTGAAAAACAACCATATTTCATATGTCCTTATGCAAATAAGACTTTTAAAAATGACAAATTGGAGGACTTGGTTATCTGTCCCCTCCCTTCTCATCTGTTTGGTGGGCCTTGAGAAAGAAGACAATTTTTTATGACTCAAGAAAAAATTTTCCCTTAAAAAAAATGTCTGGGGCCGGAGAGAAAGTACAGCATATAGGGTATAGAGGGCAGCCTTGTACATGGCTAACCAGTGATTAATATCTGGAATCTTATATGGTACCTGAGCACTGCCAGCAGTGATTTCTGAGTTTAGGACCATAAGTAACTCCTGAGCATCACTGGGTATGGCCCCAAAACAAAACAAAAAAACAAACAATGTCTCCTCCTCAGACTTTTGTGTTAAATCACCAACCACTTTGGCTATGAACTGCTAGTGGACTCAGGCTTCCTTTCCTGAGAACCAAATGTAATATCCCCTCACAAAATAAAGAAAAGAAAAAAAAGAAAGAAAGAAATAATGAAATTTTTTGTGAGAAAGTTCAACTTTACCAAAGTTTTATTCCAACACATTGTTTGATAAGTCTACATATGAACAATACAGCAAAACGCAATTCTGGAAAACAAATTGCCAGATCTAAAAGTAATATAAATCCAATGCAGCTAAAATAAAAACTAAAGTGCAGTATAATTGAGTGAGCAGCAAAGAACTCAGAAACCGATGAATAGAGTATCAAATCTATCCATGTATTTTGAACAAATAAATAATCTTCTCCATTTAACTTTCACCTATATGAAATGGCAATAAGATTATAATGTATGTATATTATAAGCATGCAAGGTGAAAAACAAAGCAAACTGGGTAATCACTTTTAGTAAATGCTATTATTATCAGTAAATGGTATTGTAATCATAGTGATTTTTGCTACTTATATGTTGTATTGATAATATTTTCCTTTCAGTTATAGAAACTTTCTCTAAGTTACATGTTTTAATATCATTTTTATAACATAGGAATACGCATCTATATATAAAGTTTCTTCTACAACCTAGAAGTCCAAATCATACAAACATGTTTTATTCTAGTCAATGTAGTCCTTAAAATTTCTGATACAGGGGCAAATAGATAGCCCAGCGGGTAGGGCACTTGCCCTGCACTTAAGTGTCTGACTTGGGTTTAATCCCTGGCATCCCATATAGTCCCCAAAGCACTGCAAGCAGTGATTCATGAGTACAGCGACAGGAGAAACCTTGGAACACCGCTGTGTTGCCAAATACAAAAAAAAAAAAAAAAAAAACTCCAATACATGGGCTGGAAATATGGCTATAATCATAGAACACAGACAACCTAGCATGTGCAAACTCCTACATTCAGTTCTAAGCAAAGCTCCCCTCAGAACCATGAATCCTCCTAAAACACTACCCCCCTAAAGTACATGCTGTCCCTCCAAAGCACTGGGGGTTATGGTCACTATAAAAATGGTACTGGACTTTCTGCTTGCTGTTCCACCATCCCAGATGAGGCTCTTCTCTGGCTGATATCCCTAGACCTATTTTAAACAGGAGGCAAGGTTCCAATGGGAAAAGAACCCCTCTCTCCTATTGGGTCCCAGGAGCTTTCACACCTGACCTGCATCATACTAAGAGCCCTCAGCTCCCTGAAATAGTTCTACTCAACAAATTACATGCTGCTCACAGTTACTCTTCCTGTCATCTGTGAGGATGAGCAGAGAAGACATAGAGCAACCTCCAGACACTTCCTTAATCCTTGGCCACTTCCCAGGGGGTTGACTACAAAAAACTCACTCCAAGCACAAAAAGAACACCTGAAAACCATTGAGGAAAACATGTAAAAAAAAAACACTACACTCAATGTGTGAAAACAATACCACTGAAGGAATAAACAACACCAGTAAATACTTAGTGTCTTTAATGACACTATGATGAGGACATTGAATAATTTCAAAGAAACAATAGCACAGGTAATCAGTCAAGCACAAAGAAGTATGAGAGTCAAAATAAAAAGCCGTTGCAGACAGAAATTACAGGACTGAGAACCATGGTAGTGATATAAAAAGTCAATAGAAGCTCTGAACAGCAAAATAATAGAAGCTGAGCAAAGATTAAGGAGCTGCAAGATGAGGAAATAGGAAACTGCAGAGAGTGGGAAACAGTCTGAAAAGAAATGAAGAGCATGCTAGCGAACTATGAGAGGAGTTCAAGAGGAACAACATAAGAATCAGAAGTACTATCTTCCTGTAAAAATTACTTTGAAAATGGGCTGGAGTAATAGCATGGCACCTAGGGCTATTGCTTCATATGTGCCAAACCAGACTCAATCCTTGGCCCACCATGGAGCCCCCAAGCGAAGCAAACATTGGAGTTCTGAAGAATAGGAATGCAAATATGAGGAAATATCAGCTGAATAAATCATTGATAAGATTTTCCAGAGTTGAGGATTATAGGTACAGAGATCCAAGAGGCCTGCAGTGTCCAAGTGAAAATAAACCTAATTTGAAAACCAATTAGCAAGATACACTGTCTGTCTTCCCATTGTTCATCGATTTGCTCGAGTGGGCACTAGTAACATCTCCATTAGTCCTGTCACAAGCAAGTGCAACCCAAGGGCATTTACTTGCTCCAGGTACAGGAGGAGCCGGAAACCATTCTTCAGGTTATGGAACTGAGGTCCATAATAATTACTAGTCTTTGGCATAAAAAGTAAATAAAACATGGGTAGCTTGCCAGGCTTACCGTGTAGGTGGTATAGTCTCAGTGAAAGGCTCTCAACCCGAGCATTTACTGATGAAACTTAAAGGGGGAAGATCAGGTTTTCTCCTGGATGCAGCTCTGAGGAACTATGGAATCTGGATGTTGAGAATGACTAACTGCATGATGTGTGGTTTGCTCTGGCTTCCTCCAGGCTTACTGGTATCAGTCAAAACATGTCTAGAACTGTTTAGTATGTATAAATGTGAAAGAATTTGGGAAGAACCTTATGCTAAATATAGTATCCTATAAAAATATTGCGCGGCCACTTTGCGGCCAAGGACCAATTAACCTGTGGGTCTGCAGTGGGTGGGTCTCTCTCTTCGGGGCAACTGCCATGGAGGTGGAGGAAAGGGCAGGGCCCAAAACTCCACTCCGAGTCCGACCAGCATGGTATCTCCCCCGCTCATGAGAGTAAACCCTTGGAGCAATGTTGGACTCGGCCAGGGGATGGCCGAGCCCCTTACTGAGAGGTCAGCTCCATGGGTTGCTTCCACCTGGGGCCGGCCGAGCAGCACAGCTGTGGGTCTGAAGCGGATGGGTCTGGATCTCTTCCAGGGTTGCAAATTAGCTGCGTCTGGCTTGGGTGGGTCTCTTTCTTCTGGGGCAACTGGCATGGAGGTGGAGGAAAGGGCAGGGCCCAAAACTCCACTCCGAGTCCGGCCAGCATGGTATCTCCCGCTCATGAGAGCAAACCCTTGGAGCAATGTTGGACTCAGCCAGGGGATGGCCGAGCCCCTTACTGGGAGGTCAGCTCCATGGGTTGCTTCCACATGGGGTCGGCCGAGCAGCACAGCTGTGACCAGCAAGACACAATATACTCAAATTGACAAGTGCACAGAACCTCGAAGTCACTCATGTGACAATCTCTTAAGAATTTTACTTCTCTGAAACTAACGAAAGAAAGCAATGAGAGACAAATGAACACTAAAACACTTCTTGCATCCAAAATAATTAGTTATTCCTATTTTATTAAAGTATCATGTCTTTCAAATGTTACTAAATTCTACATATAATTATTAATGTCAAATCATTTATTTGGAATTTACTAAGATAAATTGGTATAATAGGCTTGTTCTATTATTGTGTATACAAAATATATCACCAGTCTAGGTTTTTAATAAGCTATGATAATATAAAATATATATAATGGTTCTCTAAGGCCGTGTTTCTCGCTTTTTTTTCAACTGTTGTCCCCTTTCAACCTTTTTCCTCTCCGTGGCCTTCCTATTCCATCAATTAAATACCTCATCTCATGTCATAGGTCCTTATTTATGGAGCTTTCATATGTAGCACCCTTGGACTATCTTGAGGAACCCAAAGGGTCCATAAGACCCCAAACCGAGCAACACTGCTCTAAACAACTTACTGGGGCAGAAGAAATTTAATTCTTTTTTACAGGAGTTTCTAGCTGATACCCGTCATCCTAATGAGCGTAGCAAGAAGTCAGAGCAACTCACATATCATGAGGTCAGTCATTCTCAACATCCAAACTCCACAGTTCCTCATGACTCCACCCAAGAGAAAACCTAATCTTTCCCCTTTAAGTTTCATCAGTAAATGCTCGAGATGAGAGCCTTCTACTGATAGTATACCACTTCCACGGCAGAGCCTGGCAAGCTACCCGTGTTGTATTTGATATGGCAAAAAACAGTAGCAATTATGGACCTCATTCGCATGACCTGAAGGAATGGTTTGAGGCTCGTCCTGTCCCTGGAGCAAGCAGATGCCCTTGGGCTACACTTGCTTGGGATAGGACATATAGAGATGTTACTGGTGCCCACTAGAGTAAATCAATGAGCAGCAGGAAGACAAGTGATACAAGCAATACTAGAGTTTTCAGGAAAAAATAAATTTTGTTAAAAATATAATTCATAAGATATTATAATGCACTAATAAGATCCTAGACATTTATTGCACTGGGAAAATATGAAATATGGACAACATTTTAAAATGTCAATGGAAAACTAACATCTAAGTAAAAAACTATGGTGTGAAGGTCTGAGATATTTTATTTGTAAACATCATCAAAAGAAAAATAATGTAGTTAGGATCATCAAAAAAATATTTGATATTTTTATAGAATAAATAGGATCATCAAAAAATGTGAGACATTAAAAATATTATAAGATATTTCTGTGAACAAATATAAATAAACACATTAAATGGCATATGAAATGAATAAACTCCAAGTAATTTACAAAATACTAAAACAGACTCAAAAGAGACAGAATATCAGAATAGTCTGAGATGGTTAATTTCATGCCAATTTGACTGGGTCACTAGGCACCTAGTTACAAGGTTCTATATTATCTGTACTATTGCTGTGAGTATCTCTTTGGAGGAGTTTGATATTTTCAGAGAGTTGAAATCAGACATTCAACCACTTATTGAGAAAATATAGCTTTATGAGAGTGTGAATGTTTATGTGCTTAGGGGTACAATATTACTACCCAATGTTCATCATCAGAGTGCCATAACCCTCTGCCTCTGTCCATAGTGGATGAAATTTTTCACTCTCCAATTTCTTGTCAGAGTCTAAAGGTTTATTATTACTAGGCATTGTATATTCTTTATTTCTTTTATTTAGACACCAGCTTGGGATATTAGCTTAGAACACAAACACATGCACACACACACACACACACACACACAAAATCTCACTTCTTTAGACGTTCTTCTGTTTTTTGGATACTTTGCCTATTTCCTGATCTTTGTTCATGTAAAATGGCAAGTGAACATTTATCAGTTATAGTTTAATTTTTTGAGAAATCTTCATACTGTTTTCCAGAGAGGCTGAAATAGTTTATATGAGGTTTCCCTTTCCATCACATTGCTGTCAGTACTATTTGATTCTGAGTTTTTTACCATTGTCACTGGACTGGGGTTTGAGCCTAATTTTGAGTTGTACTTCCCCTGATAACTGGTGATATTGAGTTTTTTTATTCACATCCTGTTAGCTGCCTATATGTCTTTTTTGAAGAAATGTTTATTCTAGTTATACCTCTGTTTCTTGATGGATTTGTTTGTTACTTTTGAGTTTGTAAGGTTTTATGTATCATATATTTAAGACCTTGGTCAGATGAACTGTGTATGAGTGAATACTTTTGTAGGATGTCTTTTTTGTATTACGACAGCTTATTGTTTCGTTCAGAAGCTTTGTAGTTTGATTCTGTCTAATTTTCATTTGTTTTTCCTGTCAATTAAGTTGAATAAATGAAATAGAACTAGAGTCAATATAATAGTGTTACCTATTTTTCCTTTGGGGTATTTTATGTCCTCAAATCTAATATATTGCTGAACAAATTTTGAGTCAATGTTTCATGATGTTAAATTTTATTCTCTGCATATTAATAACCAATTTTGAGGTACCATTTGATGAACAAATTTTATTTTCTCCACTTTATGCTCTTGGCTCCTTTTACATGTAAGTGTTTATCTCTGATCTCTTAATTCCCTTTCACTGCTTCCAAGTTTATTCTTATTTTGAATAATGGAACACACCGACAGTGCTCATGGTTTACTCCTGACTGCATGAAAAGGGATCACTCCTGGAAGACTCAGGAGATCAGGGGTGCAAGGGATTGAATCCATGTTGACTATCTGCAAGGCAAATGTCTTACCGGCTATACTATCTTCTGCTCTCAAGTTATTTCCTTTCCTTAGAAAAAAAAGACAAGAAACTTTTTGATTAACATAGCCTTATAGTAATGCTTTTCGTTATGACCCATAGTTTTCATGAGGATTCAATTAGCTGTTTTTTTTTTCTGGGAGGAGGATCTAATTCCATACTTCAATATTACTTTGCTTTATCTGCTTAAAATAAAAATGTCATTTGAATTTTTATAGTGATTAAGTTTAGTTGAATTTTTACAATGCTTTTGGTAAGGTGATGAATTATAACAAAGTAATTCTTTGAGTCCATGAACAAGAGACAGTTTTAATTTTCTTGTATCTTGTTTTCTCAGCTATATTTTATTTTAGCCATCATGATTAACAATTTTATAATCAAAGTTAAGGTTTCAAAATAGTTTCTTACAGCTTTCAATATGTCTTCCAGGCCCGTTGTTGGATCCTAAGTAGTTGAGATCTTAATACAATTGTAAATAGAATTTTAAAATCTTACCCAAGTTCATTAACTTAATACAGAAACATGCACATATTTTGTGCATTTTGTCAGTTTACCATATCAGCTTATTTTCAGCAATTTTATCAGAAATTTTTGTGTAGTTGGTAGGATTTTCTATATATGTATTATTCCATCTACAAATAACAATAGCTTTAGTTTATTTTTCAATGGAATGCATTTTCTTTTCTTTTTCTTGACTTACTGATATGACTAGAACTTCCATTTCTATGTTGAATAATACTAGTGAGGTGTTGTAGGACTCCTAAGGGCCGCTGCATCTGCTCTGGAGTGCCTCCCGCAAATCACTCCATAGATAAGGGGGTAGTCTAAATGTGGCAGTTTATCCGACCATGTATGCTGTACTAACTGGTATAAATATTCTCCCATGCTACCACAATCATCGTGGGACTAGCTAGATCTTACCAGCATATTAGCCTGGCCACGCTGGACCCCTAAGTAATTAGACCAGAGAGAAATGCTGTTTTGCTTCCAAGCAAACAAGCATGGCTCCCCTGATATACTCAAAGGCAACTAAAATATAAAACTACAATGAAGTAGAAGAGACTTGTGAAGGCTTGGAGAAATATTTAACTGGCATTAGTGTTAGTCCTTGGTACAGAGACATACCATCTCAGAAACCCCGTTCTCTACACTACAAAGGCATTCCCAAGCAGATTTCGGCTCAAAACATTAGCATAGTAAAGGCCCTAGGTGAGGTGCAGGGAGGGATTACCTAAGGGCATTGGACCCTCCCCTGCTTTCCATAACAGTGGGAGGGAAGGTCTGAGTTATAGGGATATAAACTAGCCGGTTCCCGCTCTCCGGGCCTTCTTCTTTGTGGGATCTCTCCTTGTGAGCGCTCATTCCCCTTGGAAGCTTTTTCTCCTTTACACGTGGTGGGTCGCCATCTTGGCCTACACGTGGCTGGGGGTTCTAGCCTGGAATCCTAAGCACCGGGCTTTTCCTTTTGCTGATTTGTATGCCTGAACCTGTGATAAGTAAAGCCTTTTAAAACTGCATCAGATTCCTGAGTTTTTCATCCTTTCCTCGCCGGCCGGAGGTAGAAGGGAACTTCGCTTCCCGGCACTGTCGGGGACCCTGGCGGAGCGCCCGACAGTGAGGATGTGAACATTTTTGGCTTATGACAAATCTTTCAGTTTTGTGACATTGGTATGAAATTAGGTGATTTGTTGTATATGTTAAGGTAAATAATGGTATACATTGAGATATATCTTGTTGTATATCTTGCAGTAAATTGGCATGAGATTAACTGAGGAGAGGCTTTCAGATTTTGTATGATTAGCATGATATTATCTTTGATTAGCTAGATTTGTTGCATTCTGAGCCACGGCGTCTAGTTACTTGGACCTCGGCAGCTGTCCTAGCTCTCAGAGTTCCTTCAGAGAGCCTGAAGCTGAGATTGCTGCAGCGCTGGCATATGTTGAGGTAAATTTTGTCTTCATTTTATTGATTTTTTATCATAAATGGATATTGTTAAGATCAATATTTGAATTGCTCTACTATGTAAAAAAGAAAACTACCTTCAACAACAACATTCACAAGCCTAATCCAAATAACTTTTTTTTCTTTTTGGGTCACATCCTTCAATTCTCAGGGGTTACTCCTGACTCTGCACTCAAAAATTATTCCTAGTGGTGCGCGGGGGAAAATACGGAATGCCAAGGCTCTAACCCAAGTTGGCCATGTGCAAGAAAAAATGCCTTACCCTCTGTTCCCTAACTTCCAGTCCCCTAACTCAAGTTTTTAATAACTCTATCACTGTCTTCCCATTGTTCATCAATTTGCCTCGAGTGGGCACTAGTAACATCTCCATTAATCCTGTCACAAGCAGTGTAATCCAAGGGCATCTGCTTGCTCCAGGGACAGGAAGAGTCTGAAACCATTCTTCAGGTCATGGAACTAAGGTCCATAATCGTTACTAGTTTTGGCATAACAAGTAAATAAAACACGGTAGCTTGCCAGGCTCTGCTGTGTAGGTGGTATAGTCTGAGTAGAAGTCTCTCATCTAGAGCATTTATTGATGAAACTTAAAAGGGAAAGATCAAAATTTCTCGTGGATGTAGCTCTGAGGAATTATGGAGTCTGGATGTTGAGAATGACTGACTGCATGACGTGTGGTTTGCTCTGGCTTCTTTCTAGGCTTACTGGTATCTGTTAGAACCTGTCTAGAACTGTATACAATGTATACATGTGGAAAGATCTTGGGAAAAAACCTTATCCTAAAATCAGCATTCTCTAAGAATATCGTGTGGCCACTTTGAGGCCGTGCGCCAAGTTTTTTAATAGAACAGAAATCTATTCCTTTATAAATAATAAAACATTTCTGATGGTTTTGGCTTGCTGGTTCTACCTGTCTTAACAATCATGTGAGCATCACTTCTCAGCCTTTTGGCTAAGATCAGAGTGTGTAACAACCATGTAAGCTAATTCTACAAAAATAAATCAATTTCTTACCTTTATAAACTAAAAAATCATTTTATATAAGAGTAAAAAGAATTCCATCAATATGGTAAATTATGAAGAATAATCAAAAATATAAATTAGAACTACATTAATCAAAAGAGTTTGTTAACAGAAATTTTTATATTTTTTAAAAAAATATTTCTTTATATGACAAATTCAAATGCTATATATAATTGTGTTACAACTTTAGTGAGTGGGTGTAGTGAAGCTAATATGCAAAGTAGAAGTCATGCTCCCCAAATTTATGTGATATTTTAAGCCAATAAAAAAATAAAATTTCAGTGAGAGCATTGATGCCGCTATATACCACCAGTGGCTCACATTTGGAAGTGACATTTGAAAGATTATGCCAACATAAAATAGTTCCTTTCGAAAATCTTTAGTTCAACACCATCCTACAGAAAAGAGTTCTGTTAAAGGAGCCTAATTGTGAGAAATACAAATCACAAAACAGATATCAACAAGCTTAACAGATCAATTGGAAAATCTTGTTTGAGAAACTCTTTGTGGTCTAATAATGCTGAATATATTCAGTTCTGTGATGTAGAAATTCCAAAACTAAGGACATAACTAGCATAATGGTGTGCATAAAAACATCATAGAGGGATAGGTGCTGAAACACTGTATGACTGAAACCAAATATAAACACTTTTGAAACTGCATATCTCACAGTGGTATAATAAAAAATTTTTTAAAGGAAAACATCATCAAGACCCAAAGACATAAATATTGTGTGTAGTATGTTGTTCAACATCTTAAAAAAATTACTTTGGGACAGTTTGCCTTGCATGCAGATGAACTGGGTTGGATCCCCAGTTTCCCGGGCACTATCAGGAGTAATACCAGAGTGCACAGCCAGGAGTAACCACTGAGAATCACCAGGTGTGACCCAAAAAGCTAAAATAACTTTTGAAAAAAATAAAAATTTACGTTGATTGGAGGAAATTAAGATAAGCTAAAAGAATCCATGTGCAAGATTCTTGATTATAATTTTAATGGAACTTTAAAGCATATTATTATAACAATCAAATGTGAATTTGATGGCCAGTTATTGCATTACATTTTTCTTTCAAAGCCGCACTTTTTGAATGTGGTTAGTGTTTTTATAAAAAAAAATGTCCTGGTTTTAGAGGATATTCAACTAACTACTTAGTAATAAAAGAGAAGAGAGAAATAAGTGAAAAGTTCAAAATTTTAACAACTGGTAAATTTAGATGAATGGTATTTAACTGATTGTAGTATTTATTATCTTCATCTGATTTAGTTTTTTCCTGAACACTAATTTAGGGGAAAAATGAATATAAAATGCAAAATATTTATAAAATAATTATTTTAATATCTCAAAAAAAGAAAACTCTTAATGCTCATCAGCCATATGATGGAGTTATAATATCATGTATCTGTTTTAAAGAAATGAGAATAAACAAATTTCTGCAAGACAAAGTAGTACTTTTCATGGACACAGTAAAGAAAAAAAATGGAAGCTATAAAAATGGAATACAGTAACATATCATCACATCAACATCAGATGATAAACACCAATGTCAGGAGACATGAAACTGTGGATACCTTTGCAAACATAGAAATGAGAATAGTTCAAAAGAAGATTTCTGGGCATGCATGCTATTCTTCAATATAAATATTTTTTAAAAGGTTGATAGCTTAAAATTTGAAGAGCCTAGGATATAACTTAAGTAATATACGACATGAATCCTTCTGCCAAATGCCCAACCACTGCTATCTGGGAGGAATATGGCTACCCCCAAACACTTTTGGATTTGAATGCTAAATAGTCAAGATCATAGCTCTGAAAACTGTTGCCCATAAAATAGTGCTAGGGGTTATTCCTTTAAATAAATAAACAAATATGTAGGTAAAAGAATGAATAAATAAATGAAAATAAGAGGGAGATCATTATGACATCACTTATCCTTCTCCCAATGTTTGAATCCTAGGTAATTATAATAGTGTATAATTTTTTGATGCTTTATATTTAGATCTTTCATAAACCTACCCATCTCTAATTGACCAACAAATTAAACCTGCAATAATATAGTTAGTGTAGTTTTTGCAATGGAGGTTCTTAATAATTAAACTATATAACTCCTAACACAACAGTTTATAGCCTTCACTCAATAAATAATATGTGTCATATACTGTTGTTGCTGCATTTACATGTGATCAAATTTCACCTTTATCACTACTTGTGAAAAATATCACAGTTCCTTCATGAACTGTGAAGAAATCAGTATTGATCTTGACCTTATGTCAATGAGAAAAATGGCAGCTCAAAATAGGACAGGGTGTAGATTTATTCTTGGTTTTCAGGCATTAAGTTCAGTAAACCTTTATTACATACAAGGGTCTTATGTATTGTTCGCTACAACTGATTTTTTGAAAGTTGCTCTAACATATAAAACATACTTTATCTCCACTGTTGCCTAATGTCACTCAGCTAACATCTATATCAACTGTATCAACCAGTTCACCTTTCTAAGGTGCCAAAGCCAATAATCTGTCACCTAAGTCAATTTACTTATGTGTGGCATTAGACTTTTGCTTGCCTGTAACCGTAACTATATACATCACTGGTATAAAAATTCAAGCTATAATAAAATTAAAGAGATTATTGACCAGCAAGAGCAAAACAAAAATGGTTGGTATGGATAGACTTAAATTATAGGTTCCGAAATTTAAATCCTTCCTACATAAGCTTGGACTGTCACACTGTAAAGTTAATCAGAATAATTTTACACTTTGCAATAAGAGACTCATCCTAGTTAGAACTGTGTATTTTTAAAAGTGTGCATTAGTGCATTATCTTTGTTGATATTTAAAATGAATAATAAATATAATTTTCTAAGTGGAAAGGCAAATTTATTCCACTGACTACACTTAGAAAGTATTCATTTTCTACTTCCATACACAAAATTTTCCTTTCTCCATTATCTTCATAGTTATTAGAAAAGGACTGAAATTAGACATCGATAATCAGATACTACATACAAGATCCTATTATATTATTGCCAGTGACTACTGATTATTTGTGTCTACACTCACACATATAAACATTATTACTATGCTATAGTCTTTGGCTATTACTATGCTATAGTCTTTGGCAATAGCATATAGCCTTTGGCTATAGCATATAGCCTTCTGGATATAACATAGCAGTAACATTTGACAAAGGAGGTGTACATAGAAAAGACTAGTCTTGATAAAGGAAACATAAGGTTTGATTAATGACATTTTTGGGCTTTGGGCTAGATTAAACATACATCTAATAATATGCATGACTTACATACTACCAACCTGAGTTTGAAATTGACCCAACATAAGATCCCCCATAGAACTGCCAGGAGTAATCCCTGAACTCAGAGGCAGGAATAAGTCCTGAGCTCTGTCAGGTGTGGCCTCAAAACTTAGAGCAGAAAGCAAGGAGATGGAATGTCAAAAAACAATCCAGAAGATCAACGAAACAAAAGCTGGTTCTTTGAAAAAAATAAACAAGATTGACAAACCACTTGCAAGATTTGTAAGAAAAGGAAAAGAGAGAACCCAAATAAATAGAATCAGAAATGAAAACGGGGACATCACAGCAGAAACTACAGAAATTCAAAGATCATCAGAGATTACTATGAGAGCCTATATGCCACGAACAAGAGAACCTAGTAGAAATGGACAAATTCCTGAATTCCTAAAGCCTCCCAAGTCTGCAACAAGAAGATTTGGAATACCAAAAACAAACCTAACTCCATCGAGGAGATAGAATCGGTAATCAAAAAGTCTACCCAAAAACAAAAGCCCAGGTCCAGATGGATTCGCCAGTGAATTCTACAAAACCTTTAAAGAGGACCTATTCCAATTCTTTTTCAGCTCTTCCAGCAAATTGAAGAAACAGAAACACTCCCAAATAGCTTTCAAGAGGCACATATCACCCTGATACCCAAAGCAGACAAATGTCAAAAAAAAGGAAAACTACAGACCAATCTCCCTGATGAATACAGATGCTAAGATCTTCAACAAAATACTAGCAAATAGAATCCAAAGAGTCATCAAAAAGATTATACACCATGACCAAGTGGGATTCATCCTTGGAATGCAAGGATGGTTCAACATCCACAAGTCAATCAACATAATACATCATATCAACAAAAAGAAAAATAAAACCATATGATCATATCAATAGATGCAGAGAAGGCATTTGACAAGATTCAACACCCGTTCATGATGAAAGCTCTCCGTAAAATGGGGATTGAAGGAACCTTCCTCAAGATAATCCAGGCCATCCACTACAAGCCCACAGCAAGCATCATTCTCAATGGGGAAAAACTGAAAGCCTTCCCCTTAAGATCAGGGACAAGACAAGGCTGCCCACTCTCACCACTTCTTTTCAATATAGTATTGGAAAGTACTTGCCATAGCAATCAGGGAAGAAAAAAAGACATTAAGGGCATCCGGATAGGAAGGGAAGAAGCCAAGTTGTCACTATTTGCAGATGACATGATATTATACCTGGAAAACCCGAAACTCTCTACCAAGAGGCTCCTAGAAATAATACATTCCTATAGTAGAGTGGCAGGGTACAAAATCAATACCCAAAAGTCAATGGCCTTCCTATATGCAAACAGCGAAAGAGAAGAAAGGGACATTAAAGAAACTATCCCATTCACAATTGCGCCACAGAAAATCAAATACCTAGGAATCAGTTTGAAAAAGAATGTAAAGGATCTCTACAAAGAAAACTACAAAAAGTTACTTCAGGAAATAAAAGAAGACCTGAGGAAATGGAGACACATTCCTTGCTCATGGATTGGAAGGATTAACATTATCAAAATGGTAATACTCCCTAGAGCTTTATACAGATTCAATGCGGTCCCTATAAAGATACCCATGATGTTCTTCAAAGAAATTGAACAAACACTCCTGAAATTTGTATGGAATAATAAACCCCACGAATAGCTAAAGCAATCTTTGGGAAAAAGAAGATGGGAGGTATCACTTTCCCCAACCTCAAGCTCTACTACAGAGCAGTTGTAATTAAGACAGTGTGGTATTGGTATAGAGACAGACCCGTAGACCTATGGAATAGAACTGAATATCCTGAAACACACTCTCAAATATACAACCACTTAATCTTCGATAAAGGAGCAAAAAAATATTAAGTGGAGCAAAGAAAGCCTCTTCAACAAATGGTGCTGGGAAAACTGGGCAGCTACGTGTAAAAAATGAACTTAGACCTCCTTTTAATGCCATGCACAAAAGTCAGATCAAAAGGGATTATAGATTTCAAAATCAGACATGAATCTATAAGGTACATTAAAGAAAACATAGGAGAAATGCTCTACGACATCGAAACTAAAAGTATCTTTTAAAGATGACACACCACAGACCAAGCAAATGGAAGCAAAGATAAACAAATGGGATTATATAAAATTGAAAAGCTTCTGCACCTCAAAAGAAATGGTGACCAAGATACAAAGACAATCCACAGAGTGGGAAAGGATATTCACCCAATACCCATCTGACAAGGGTTTAATATCCAGGATATATCAGGCACTGGTAGCACTTCACAAGAAAAAACAGCCAACCCCATCAAAAAATGGGGAGAAGAAATGAACAGAAGCTTCCAAAAAAGAAGAAATTCGAATGGCCAAAAGGCATATGAAAAAGTGCTCTTCATCATTAATCATCAGGGAGATGCAAATCAAAACAACAATGAGGTACCATCTCACACCACAGAGACTGGCACACATCCAAAGCAGCAAGAACAACTGGTGCTGGCGTGGATGTGGGAAAGGGACTCTCATCCACTGTTGGTGGGAGTGCCGACTGGTCCAGCCTTTTGGAAAACAATATGGGCATTCCTCCGAAAACTAGACATTGAGCTCCCATTTGATCCAGCAATAGCACTCCTGGGAATATACCCGAGAGACCGAAAAACACATAGCAGAAACACTATCTGTACTTCTTTATTCATCTCTGCACTATTCACTATAGCTAGAATCTGGAAACAACCTAAATGCCCGAGAACAGAGGACTGGCTAAAGAAACTGTGGTTCATCTACACTATGGAATACTATGCAGCTCTCAGAAAAGATGAAATTATGAAATTTACCTGCAAATGGATGGACATGGAGACTACCATGCTGAGTGAAATTAGTCAGCAGGAAAAGGACAGATTAGATATCATTCATTAATAGGATATAAATAGATACCAGTGTTTTACTAAATGTGGGAAATGGTAATGGCAGATTAAAACTCACCATTGAATATACACAAAGAGACTTAAGTGATAAACTCTAAATATCTGCAGGGCTAGCCACAATGTGTAAAACAAGAGGGAGAGAGATGCAGAGACAGAGAGAGAGACAGAGAGAGAAAGAGAGGAAACAGGGCTACCTGCTGTTGAGGCAGCCTGGGGGTGGGTGGGAGGGGGTGGGGAGACATTGGTGGTGGAAATGGGGCACTGGTGGAGGGATGGGTGCTGGAATACTGTATTACCAAGAACCAATTGTGAACACCTTTGTAATTGTATGTCTCACGGTGGTATAATAAAAAAAATTTTTTTAAAAAGAGT